>JAMKCH010003389.1:0-85905 GCA_023653785.1 Ophioderma brevispina | reverse complement strand
GAATAAATGATTCAAGACGAACAAGTTGGTCAATACTACGACCCTGCCGGAAACCACTTTGACACTTGGATATCAGTCCATTACTTTCCAAGAACCAAACAAGACGAGCATTAATCATCCTTTCCATGGTCTTACATAAGCAGCTGGTTAGGGAGATTGGACGATAATTCGTTGGCTTAGTCGCATCTTTCCCTGGCTTCGGAACAGGAATAATTGTAACTTCACGCCATACATTTGGGAACATCCCAGACTCCCATATATTATTGAAAATATCAAGCAGTACAAGGCATTCTTGTGGAAGATGCTTAAGAAATTGATAATGGATTTCATTCTGGTCCAGTAGCAGTATCATGACATTTACTAAGAGAGTCATTAAGCTCTAACATGCCAAGTGGACTATTCTACTCCTCTGCATTATAGACCGTATTCAATATGACGCCAGCCACCAGACATGTTGGTGGACAAGATGCATACATTCCAGGACTACAATACATTAAGCCGTCAATCGATCCATGTTTAGCGATTGCACAGGGATCATTGACGGGTGAATGTATTGTAGTACTGGAATGCGTCTATCTTGTCCACCAACATGGCTGGCTATTGAATACGGTCTATTGGAAAAAAATCTAATTTGTTTTTCAGTAGTATTTTTAAATCTTTGAAATGTCCGAGTATAATAATTGCTTGAATTGTGTTGAATTTCATCTGCCAATAAATTGGCAATATCCTAAGCTTCTGTACATTTACTACCATCAGATTTAGCTAGATGAAAAGTGGTATTATTCAACAGTTTCCCACTTATTTTCACAACCATATCCCAAGCCTTTTTAACAGGAGTTCTAGAATTTAACTTGGATACATATTGCCTCCACGGTTTTTTTAATAATGCAACGAGCCTTAGCACGGGCTCTTTGATTTTCTTAAATTGTTCTTTGTTGGTAGATTTTTAAAAATATGTAACGCACTTTTAAAAGCCGTTGGGCTCGTACCAATTCGCTGATGTAGAGCACGTTAGAATAAGACCGTTGCCAGGTCAACTGGCTCACTCTAACTTTGGTTCGAGCCACTGATCGCACTGATCACAATACAAATCCTATGGCAACTCCTAATTCGGAACAGATGCAAGAGCCAAGGCGTGAACCAGTAACCAATGGATACTAACGTGCACTACATCAGCGAATAAGCTCAAGGTCTATAAAGTGTAGGCCTGCCTGCGTTACACGCTCATGGAGTTGATGCGCAGCCGAGTATCAAAATGGCGGGTTTAAGGAAAAGGGCCCCGTCAGCAGGTTAAGGTGGAGGGCCCTTTAGGGTCACGAAGCGATGCAATATCGCACTTTAGTGAAACTAGGAGGGTGTCTGAGGGGGCCCTGACAGCAGCTGCCGACACTGCAGACTCTAAAATCCGCCATTGCACAATGCCTTTGCGATAGTTTGACGCATCATATATATATATATATAAGAGTAACATAGTAAACCCAAGGGGCCAGGATCATTTTTGGTGATATTTTGAATGGCCAGGTTTACTTGCACATGGTGTTATATATCAACATTTGTCAAGCATTTTAGGGTGAGTATTAAAGGTGAACGACAACTCAACACAATTGTGTCATATCGTGTCATTAAGATTATTAAAAACAAATTTACAAAACACACGCCACAATAAATTTCAGTTACATTTTAAGTTAATATTTGAACAAATCCGCCTCCTTCAGGAAATTTATCACCTGAAGAGGCCCAATATCTTGAAATAATGTTTTCAAATCTGGGACGCTATAATACTTTCTACGAATAAGCGCATAATCAACGCACACATGTTTCACAGAACGAGCACAATCACAAGGAATACACCGAGGGACTGGCTCACCTCTAAGCAAATAACTATGGGTCATATAAGTATGACCAATTTTACATGGCGCTAATACAATCTCGTCCCTTCGTCCAATCAAACCTGAACTGCCAGCAACTCCAACAGTTGGTTGAAAAGCATGCATTTTATTATTAGGGAATGAATCCCACAGCATTTTAGGTGAACGAAACGAAAAATGTAACCAAAATTGCAAGATGGTGCAATAAGTTCAGGAAACTTTATAAAACTATGCAATTTTGATTTGTAAATGCTAAATTATAAATACAAAATATCAGAAAATGAACAAAATTTTAGCATTTTCTTAAATATCACAGCTTGAAAGTAAATATAGCGGCTTGAAACTAGTACTTGCTTGCGTGGTACAATTCACTTCGAAAAATTGTAGGAACGGAATGCAGCTGAAAGCGAGAATTCAGGAATATAGGAAACTCATTGTTGCTCAACATAAAATTGACCCCAGATCCCCTGTAAGCTCAGTAAGCGAACGCAAAAAACCTACCCAGTGGTCACGTTTGGAAATAGACGTCAATACAAGTTGTAACGTTATAAAATGGTTTTTCATGAAAAGTACGTAATTTTGTTTTAATGTAGTAACGTATTAATTGCCAACGGTCGTAAATTTGTTAATTGGTGCAACATTGGTTTTTACAACGGTTAAAGGAGAACCCGCATAACGAATAATATTAAACAATATACGCTATAAAATAATTGACCACATATCGAGTGGTTTCATAGAAAAACGGAATTATATAACCCTAACAATGAATTAAAACCATCTAGTCTGACCATGTGCTATTTAAAACTCGCGCTAGTGTATAACGTGTTATGCGATACGACCGGCACGTTTAGGTCATACATCCCATAGGAAATACACATTATGAAAGCATGCGTGAAGATGTATGACCCTACTGTGCCGTCCGTATCGCATAACACAATACATATCCCATATAGAGTAGCGCGAATTTCAAATAGCGCATGGTCAGACAAAATGCTTTTAATTCGTTTTATGGTTATAATTCCGTTTTCCCTTGAAACCACTCCATATGTGTTCAATAATTGTTTTTATAGCGTCTATTATGCAAGTTATTCTTGATACAGGTTCTCCTTTAAGAGACTACGTTATTACAACGTTAAACCAACCATATCACGTCAAACTTTCATATAACATACAATATTATGACGTTCTGATGTATGGACGTCATTTTCCCAACGTTACTCCAGGTACATACATTTAATCCTTGGACCCCAAACCGGTCAAGAAAAGCAATGGCTTCAACGCGCTGCACTAGCCATGTTCGGTTGACGCAAAGATACTGCTTAATATACACTCAAGTGCCGGGAAAAGCAGTCTTCCTACCACAAACGGATAACACCAAATGAGAAATAACCAAGTCTTGTTTAGGTTCTATTGCTTGTTTAATTTGCATATTCGACCACACCATTGTCTTAAATACACGATTAATACACGAATCTGGCCCTTTGTTAATCTTTTTAGCATAATTTTTTTATAGTTTCAAGATTTAGATCTTGAAAATCACTTGATTTAATTCAATGTTGTATATCAAAATAGAAACTGAAGCACACATTGATGCCATTGTGATTAATTACACTGGCTTCTAACGCTTCCGACCAAGAATGCAATTCAGTTTCGAAGCGATATATCTGAACTCGAACAATGTTTGTTACGGAGATGTTCAAATTTTTAAAACTATCCAACTGGTAAATCTGGTGCTTCGAACCCACCCCTATAACTTAACTGGAACAAAGCCTTGAAATGACAAGCATGTTTATATACGCATATTACGTTCATATTGGGTGTAATTTAAAGGTCTCAACCCATTCCCTCTGAAAGTGATAAGTATGAACTCTGGTTGTTCAAAGTGAATCCATTTTGGCCCTGGCTAATGTTGCCCGGCCCACCAAAGAGCTGAGTGCAGTTGAAGCGGTCAAACAGGCCAACATTGAAATCTATGTAAACATCTATTCGTGGTTACAGGCCAGTTAAATTACGACAAAGGATGCCTTAACCCAAAACTTGCAATTGAATTAGTTACTCCAGAAATGTGTTGAGAATCCTTTATCATATAAACGTTTTTACCGAAATCAAAGGTGTTATATGTAATTTTAGAAGTGATAAGGTTTATACAGGTCAAAATGCTTTGAAAAGTATACCAACATGTTCGGTTACTTTTCAAGAGTTTATGGTATAGTTTGCCCTCTGTAGGTTGTAGTTGAGTTATGGGTTAATATATGAAAGGTCACAATGTGTGAACGAGTATTAAAATTTAACTCAACACAATCATGTCATATCGTGTCATTAAGGTCACAATGGGGATTATAATTCAAGATATCTGTCCGTTATAAAACTGGCGTGAAATTATTCGTATATTATACAGGAGCCGAACCGTTCATATAGAAGTCCAAAGTATGCAAATGAGGTATTAAGGAATCAATTATAATACCGCATTTGCATGCTTGGGATATGAAACGATCAAATTTTTCTGGTTGCACCCTCTATGATAATCGTTGCATAATTGGAATGTAAAATGATTGGGCTACAGGGAGGTCTACGGGAGGTCACTAGTCAAATCTATAATACATCCGAACAAATCTATATAACATTAAACTAGTGTGACCAAATGAACTGACCACCAGTTTGAATAAATTTTACCCAAGGGCAAACTACTTTAAAACCCGAGTAGCCCAATAAATTGGTGCATCTTAAATGGATTCTAAACATTCTATTTTTTTTACTGTACAAACACGTTGCACCTTATTTCTATACGTTCCACTGGGCTTGATTTTCCACGAGGTAAGCCAATATTTTTGGACAATTTCACAGTATTTTAAATTTTTAACAGTAAAATGCTTCTTTTAGTTGGGTCATTTGAAGCAATTCCGCGACCGTGGAGAGCAAAGCATTGTTTCTCAATGGATTTATCTTCTATGAAGGTTAATAAATAAATTCAGCGTGGATGTCCCTCCTGAAAGTCACCGGTGGGCGGAATCCAGGAGGGGGAAAATTCTTAATACAGGGGTCAAAAATTACAAATGCTTGGATTGCTGTAAAAAGGTAACCAAAGTGTTGGTCTTGTCACAAGGATTAAAAAAAGTAATAGTTTATACTACTTTCAGGTATGGTTACGGAGATAAGACAAAAATGGTCAAATTTCAAAGGTCATCACGAAAGGTTAAATCTTAAATATTGATCGATTTCATTGTGGGCTCAAATTGTTCATCTTTCTTCAAAGACTGCACCAAAGAACATTTTGCACACTCTAACATAATTTTAAAATTCGGAGATCAATAGAGGTCAATGGGGTTGACCTTGTTTGTCATTTATCTCGATAAACAAATACAAATGAGTGTCAACTACATTTGTTGCAATCCCTTTGAAACCATTTTTGTAAAGAAATTAGTCCAATGTTAAAGATTTAACCTGTGGTGATGACATTTGACGATTTTTGTATATATCTCCGTAACCATACCTTGTAAGTTGTACAAACTCGGGGGGGTGGGAGTTTTAAACCATTTTTGCCAAAATGACCACTGAGTTACCTTTTTACAGCATCCAGGCATTTTTCATCCCTGTATTATGAATTTCTCCGTCCTGGATTCCGCCTACACTTCAGGAGGGGCACCCCGCTAAATTTGTTCATTAACCTTCACAGAAGAAATCCACCGAGAAATGATGCTCTGCTCTCCACGGTCACGGAATTGCTCCAAATGACCCACCAAAAACCCAACTATTTTGAAATTGTGTTTTGAATCAAATATATTGACTATTCACAATATTCCTTGTTCATTTCACAGGCAGAAAATCAATTGCTATAAACATGTCCAGTACATTTCAATATTGTGGACGGGCGAGATATCTGATTATAAGTCCAAATAGGCTTCTTATTACAATGTAGAACCAACCAATCAATCTTCATTTGCTATTTAGTTTGAGCAAATCTGTCTATAACGTCCGAATTTGTACTTTTTGAATGCACGTGCAATGTTTTGAGTCTTAATTCGTCATAAAGATATTCCAAATATTTATTTCAAAGACGAACGCCTGTAGAGTTACTCTGGCAGTCTTTGGGGCCCGGGCTACGTTATCAAAAGTCAAAAACTAGATTCACCCACGAACACCGAATTCATCCTTTTGTTTTTCCAGGGAATGGGTTTGAGACCGAAATATGAACTGTCACACAAGTATATAAACACATGCTGATCGTGTTCTCAAGGTTTTGTTGCCCTTTAGTACGGACGGCTGTACTTCTAATACTGATAAAGATAATATATTTAAACAGTTCCTCCGCAATCTTTAGGTTGAGTTAACATGCCATGTCGTCTTTTAATTACTATGTTTACGGATCAAAACGTATGACTCACTACAGAGTTGATGCGTACCAAAAAACTTAATGATTCGCTGCTTTTGATGTGTTTTTTTTTTGGAACTTTAATACTCGTCTTCTCCTTCGCCCTCGCCTTCACCTTCAACGGAGTCAACACCGACTTCTTCGTAATCTTTCTCAAGGGCAGCCAAATCTTCACGAGCCTCAGAGAATTCGCCTTCTTCCATACCCTCTCCGACATACCAGTGGACGAAAGCACGCTTGGCGTACATTAGATCAAACTTGTGATCCAGACGAGCCCAGGCCTCGGCGATGGCGGTGGTGTTGCTCAACATGCAGACGGCACGCTGGACCTTAGCAAGATCACCACCAGGTACAACAATTGGTGGCTGGTAGTTGATGCCCACCTTGAAGCCAGTTGGACACCAGTCGACGAATTGGATGGTTCGCTTAGTCTTGATTGTTGCGATAGCTGCATTGACATCCTTTGGCACCACATCCCCACGGTACAGCAGACAGCAAGCCATGTACTTGCCATGACGTGGGTCACACTTTACCATCTGGTTGGCTGGCTCAAACAGGCGTTAGTGATTTCAGCAACGGTCAGCTGTTCGTGGTAAGCCTTCTCAGCAGAGATGACTGGAGCATAGGTGGCCAGTGGGAAATGAATACGTGGGTAGGGCACCAAGTTGGTCTGGAACTCGGTAAGATCGACATTCAGGGCACCGTCAAAGCGAAGAGAGGCAGTGATTGACGACACAATCTGACCAATCAGACGGTTGAGATTGGTGTAAGTGGGACGCTCAATGTCCAGGTTACGACGGCAGATGTCATAGATGGCTTCATTGTCAACCATGAAAGCACAGTCGGAATGCTCAAGGGTTGTATGGGTGGTGAGGATGGAGTTGTATGGTTCTACGACAGCTGAAGAGATCTGTGGAGCTGGGTATACAGAAAACTCAAGCTTGGACTTTTTGCGTAGTCGACAGATAGACGCTCCATGAGTAGAGATGTGAAGCCAGAGCCAGTTCCACCGCCAAAGCTGTGGAATATGAGGAAACCTTGCAGACCCGTGCATTGGTCAGCCTGAAAAAATCAAGTGATGCAAAATTAGGAACGCATGCTTTTAACTTTTGCAGCTTATCTGATCAACTGGACTAGACTGTTGGCAATGAATGAAATTGATGACAATGGAACACAGGAAACTCCTTATAAATCCAAGTCCATAACTTCGCGATTTAATGTGCTAAATGCATGAGAAGTGAAACATTTGAAATCTTGGATATAATGGCATCTTATTTGTCACCAGGGTCACATTTGCTCTTATTATTAGAAATGCCAAGCATTGGCAAAAATTCCTGATGTACGAATTCAATCTTCAAAATTAGTATTGGCCGTGGACTTCACGATACGACAGCACGCCCGGTATTTAGACAACTCCAAGTTTGAATTAGGTTGTTAACTTACCAGTTTCCTAATCCTGTCCAGTACGAGATCAATGAGTTCTTTGCCGACTGTGTAGTGACCACGAGCATAATTATTGGCGGCATCTTCCTTGCCGGTGATGAGTTGTTCTGGGTGGAAGAGTTGGCGGTAAGTGCCGGTACGGACCTCATCTGCAAATGGAAGACTCGGTATAAGTACCTTTAAAATTTAGTAAAAAGCAATTCTCTAAAACTGGTATCTATACAATTGGGAGTTTTCATGAGCATTGCGTGTATTGGGCGACACTTACAAGCGACCATAATCCAATATTTGCAAGTAGCTTACCACTCATTCAGATTTAATCAGAAACCCTCCGTAAAATTCACACATGGTTTTTCTGTGATGTCTTTCAGGGGTTCAATCCTCCCTCGCCCATTTGAGAAACGTGCTTTTTTTTACAACTAGTTGTTCAATTAACAACGAGGTTTTTAAGCCAAAAAAAATGTTTACTTTCCTAAACTAATTTTGAGGCTTTGGCCAATTACTACTGATAAAAAACAATGCCGAATTACTTTTTTCCGTGCCAACTGTAAAAACAGGCCCATTGTGGGTCAAGGCAATAACGTGTTCATTTGTTTTACTTCCACAATGAGTCTTCGATTTTAACTAATTGCAAACTTACCGCTACACGTGGGCTCAAGACCAACGAAGGACGCACGCGGAACATGCTTGCCAGCTCCAGTTCTCGCTGAAGAAAGTGTTGAAAGAGTCGTCAAACCTCCACCATGGTCTTGTCACTAGGCATCTGACCGTCAGGCTGGATCCCGTGCTCCAGGCAGTATAAATCCAGCATGCCTTGCCATCTGCACACCGGCTTGACCAACGTGGATAGAGATTCATTCACGCTGTAATGAAAAGCACATTGGTTCAAAACGTTATAGGATAAATGTAAACGTTGCTACAAAAAGCTTTATTCATGTATTAGAGTACTGTGGATCATTAGCCTCGTTCCCGTGGTTACTCTATATCGAGCCTACGATTTGGTACTACTTTGGTAAAGATTATTTAAACGGCACATTTTTTAAGAGACCCAATTTTCAAATTGGAGAATTATGCAGTTGTGTTAGTAATTGTCGAGTACACTACTCTTAAGTGTTAATGCTTAAAAGTGTGCAACGGGATTTTGTAATTAGAATGGGTATCACACGGGATATCCCCGATCCTAATCAAAACGGCAGCCTCTGAAATGTGGTACTTGTCTGTGCATAATGAAAAATCCGACAACTTGACATTTGCGTGGAAACCCAACGAACATATATTGGTGATCAACGTCCGAAGCGTACATGGGCTTTGTCTCTATTTTCCCGCTACTTCAATTGGAATGACGTTTTTTCTTTTCATTCAGCGGCCGTTGAAGGATCGGGATGGCGCTAAATATTTTCTAATTAAAAAATTCCTTATGCGAAATAGAAGTTCGAGCTTTACTATTGTTTATAATATAATTGATTTAGTATTGGAAGGGCTGTTTTGTTAAGGTAACCTATCATTTCTAGGTCTAGGTGTTCACAAAACGCCCTCTTTGGATTTCCTCTACCTCTAAGTCCATAGAAAGCAAAATCAAAAATTCTCTATCAATGGCATTTTTTTCTACGCGTAATCTGTTACACTTTAATATCAGGCTTCCCTAATTCAAGCTTTGAGTAATATAAGTTAAATTGTAAGCAACTTTAGGTAGGCCTTCAAATGTGTTACAGACACCGAAATCCAGTAAATTGAATTCCCCCCCCCCCCAATAATTAAGTCACCAAAAATAAAAATAAAATCATGAAATAACTAGTCTCCAAAAATGAATAACTAGTCTCCAGAAATAAATACATTTTTAAAATCATGAAATGGTACGTTTTCATCCATTCTGTACCGGGGGCCACTTGTATTCAAAGGTGGGTGATACGTGAAACAAACCAAAAAAAACGCGTAAAAAGGTCAATTTTTTCCCAACAGGCGATAAGACGAAGTTGTAAAAAAAAAAAATTGGCAACATAACATTAATTTTAGACTACCATGAAAAATTCAATGAATATCCAGGATTTGAACCTGGGATCTTCCGATTTAGTTCAATGCTCTATCAAATGAGCTAATGCTTCAGACAAGGAAGATTAGTGATATTTCTAAAGTCCTTATAGCATCGGACTAGTAAACCCAAGAGTGCATCTTCAAATCTTTGATGGCCAGTGAATTTTTCACTGACTGACATTTGTGGTGTGGTTGAAGTATAAAATTCATGTATAATAAATGTAATTACCCACACGTTTGAGCTTATTTCTTCAACTTATTTATAATTGGATATTTCCCACATATTCCCAGATGCTCATCCAATATGTCTATCACCGCATCATTTTAGCAACAAAATATGCTGACGTTGAAAACATTGCCACTCAGTTCCTAATTCGTCATTTATACAGAAACAATGCCTAAATCACTGAACTTCGAAATGAGGCTAACGGTAAAGTGCAAACGGTAAATCGTTAATGATTCGCCACATTGAAATACGCTGGTTTTGATGGTTCGCCATTGAAGAAATGTTCGTATGATCTTATTACTTAACTCTCTCCCTGCGGATGTCGAGTGCATTGGACACACGCATTAATTTTGTCAATTTTGGATTTTTGGGTTAAAAACATTTCAAAAAGTATTTTCGTGGGCATATGCAAATTCAGCCTAAAATGCATTGAAATGAGTCCAAACAAGTCTTAGTCTTTTTTAGATGGTTTCCCAAATGACCTGCAAATATTTGGCAACTGTCTCAAATGTCCGACTTGTGTTATAACTTATACACAATTGCCCAGCACGGAGAGAGTTGAAGTCCACACACCATGAAATCAGTGGCGTACCGACCGGGGGGAAGGGGCAAGTTGCCCCCTCTGGTTCGAAAAAGCGGGACGGTATGGACCAAAAGGTGCATTTTCTTCCCTCTTTTTCGGAGAATTCAGACCAATTTCAGCCAAAACTTAGGCAAAATTAAAGTAAATTCGGCGATTTCGGGCGCTACGCGTGCATTTCAGCAAGTTCAGACTTAATTGTAGCACATCACCGGGACGACTTACGAATTTTGCCCCTCTGCTGGGACGTCTTGGAAATTTTGCCCCTCCGGATCGACTGCCTCGGTACGCCACTGAATTAAATTATTATATATCAATAGAAAGCTTTTGATATAAAACGAGAAACAAGTTTTATTCCCAAACTGCTACAGGTAAGTCACAATTACACTGAAAATATTTTCCTAGACCCCCCTAAAACAAAATGAAATTCTTCAAATTGGGCGCTATGCCTGTGACGTCATTAAAGCAACCGGTCAATAGATCATGTACTGAACGTACGCACAACTGGTTCGGAAATCAGTTTCGTAGGTCTTTCATCTTCAACCAAAATGAGGGAAAGTACAAGCCTGAGTCCAAAACATGCAGATGAGAATCAGAATTGGGATATTCATCGTCAGGATGTACCCCGGATAGCGAAGAGCTAGCCGGGGTTATTTCCCGGTGAGGAAATATCCCGGCGAGGAAAACGACGGTGATACGTACCGTGGATACCGTGGGGTGGTGCATACACCGTTAGCTGCCAGAGTTTTTTTTTCATAATGGTCAACCCGTCATAGCGGAAAAAGACCGAATATGAGGAGACAATTGATGAAAATCGGTTAGAAAAAACAATTTCGGGATTGGTAAGTTCAGTATTACCAGGCCCGTACGCAGGGGGGATGCGGGGGTGCGGTCGCACCGCCCCAAATTCCACAAAAAGGGAAAAAAGGTCCACGTTTTGCTAAAAAAGTCCGAAATTTTAGAGAAATTATGACGAAAAAGTCCACTTTTTGGTAATGACATATTCAAAACGTCCAAAAAAGGACCATTCTAGGGGGTTAGGTCCATTTTTCCAAAAAAGGTCCACTTTTTCGAAGACCCGCACCCCCCGTAAAAAAATCCTGCGTACGGCCCTGAGTATTACGAAAATTTAAAAACCATGGCTCAACGCGACATCATTGCCCCGCGCGGGAGCGCGGGGCTTATAGATGTGGAATAACTTGACAGACATGGAGTTTTTGCTGTATTGAAGCCTGAAGAGCCTTGGTCATAACAATTTTTCATGACAATTGAAAATGATGAACAGTGCTAAAATTACGTAATGGTTGTGATGAACATGGCATAAGTATTTATGCAAACAAAATAGTTTTTGTGCAAATAAAATGTTGATACAGTGTGAGATAGATTGTATTTTCGTGTTTTTATACAATTATATGGATCTGCCACACTAAAAACAACGTGGTAATTTTCCGTGGTAAGGTGTCAACTATACACCTAACCCCGAAATACGTGGTCAAATTTGCCACGGAAAAGGGTCAATTTTACCCTTTTCGTGGTCAAAAATTTGGAGACTTATTTCGGAGGTAGGTGCATAGTTGACACATTACCACGGAAAATTACCACGTTGTTTTTAGTGTGTGTACAAGGTCTATTTACACGGGGTTTAGTCGGGTCAAATATAAGCAAGTGGGCGAGGGCAGCAGTGCTGGTATATCATTGCATATCAGAAATATTGACAATTTCTTGACAGCTGACATCAGTTACGCCGGTCGAGTCGACTATTTAGGTACTGCAGTAAACTTGAACAAGAGTATAGTGAACTTGAGTTAAGTTTACGATACTACTATTTATACCATCAGTTTTCAATAAAAGTCACATACACTAGCATTTTTTTGTTTGGAAAATGTTATTTATCTCTCAATTCTTGGCTATTTTCGGATGTTTTAAATAATTCTGCCATTGCGCGGGGCATACATAGTTGCCTAGCACCAACATGTTTCTTGTTGATATTGTTACGGATAAAGCGAGTCCAGTCTCAGCTATGGCATGGCATCGATGCATAATCGCATACACACAGCCTCCAACATATGTAGCAGTTTCCTGCGCCGGAGCCTCGCTTCTTCCTTTCCCCGGCTTTCCTGTCATTTTGATGATTTATATATGAATTTGCTAGGTCTAAAATGTGTACAATCAATTATAAAAACGTTGGTGAATCGTGAGTGGATAGTTTGATATACCATGTATACAGAGCAGGCCAGGCAGAGTGAAATACGAACTTAATACTAAGAGAGAAGGGCAGCAACTAGTTCATGCCCTTGTCAAATAAAATTCATATGATAAGCAGACATCTGCAAACATTCATTACACATTAAAATGTATTTGCACATATTAAGTGTACGAAAGAATCATGAAAGGCGCAGAAATAACTTCAGAGCTGTTGGTGTTGCATGGTTGCCACGCCATGAATACACACTCGCCACCACTCAGTCCACTGACCGGCCGCGGGTCACACACCTCCCTTATAAGTCTAGGTGTTTTAATATAGCACCAAGTACCAACAACTTTCTCATCTTCATTCTCTTCTTACATTGCAAATAACAATGTTAATACATACAAAATGCCAGCATTATTGTTAGTAACATCATGACTCGAGATGTAGTGTTTACATATTTGCACTGACCACGTAATCCGTGTCACCGAAATGACGTCATCGTCATGCATTTATAATAAGGTAATTGGGCTGCTTTTGGGCGTATGGAAAAAACGGGAAAATACATGACATCTTGGGTAGACGTTTCATTTAGAAGTCCCATTGATGCAAATGAGGTATTGCCATTCCTTTCCCGCCAACGCACTAATGCACACGTCATAAAGCGCATGACGGAATCAATTGTAATACCTCATTTGGGCCATTCTTCAAAAAAGTAAACCTTTTTGATAAAAAATGAAGTTAATGTTATTGCAAATTTCTTTACATTATCACGTTAACCACCCTTCCAAATTTCCTGCATGATATTTTTAAATGTTAAACTCAAACACCCTCATTTGCATAAATGAACATGTTTAATATTTTGGGATAAAAAAGTGAGATTACACCATTTTGCTCTATTTTTATATTGAATAGCTATTAATTTTTGTTTAAAATACTGCCTAAAGTATAGCGTGGACTTCAAATTATGTTGAAAAAAATTAAAAATTTATACGAATTAGAGAATTAACAAAGAATTTTAATTGACTATGTCACACGTGACCAAAAAGACAGAAGTTTTTATTACTAGAAAACCACTGTCTCAGTAATGTTCATATTTCATGTCAAAAGCCAGTTTATATGTACCTTCCGTTATACAAAATAAATGGGTTAGATCTTTCTTTCAGAAGTTATTGATGCGCCAATTACTGTCACACACGTGACCGGCACTCACCATTTTAATATTTGAAGGACATAAATTTGTGGTCATATTGAAGATAGCAGTGTTAACTTTTATTTTCAGTTAAAAATATGAATATGGTCAGTTTAAACAAGAAAACAATTTTAATAAAGACTGGCTTAAACTTGATTTCCATGTGTCTTTAAAGTTTGGGGTGAAGTTGCCCAATTTAGTAGACTTGCACTATTTCAACACAGGATGGTCACCAATTTTTGTGTTGTAAGTCAATGGAGATGTCACACGTAACCACCAATGTCACACACGTGACCGTACTAAGTGATATTAATTTGTTATTTACCAAGTATAGTTTGCTTGTTACTTTTAATTACCAACATTGTAAGGACAAGTACCAATGTCTTTCTGAAATAAATATAAAGTACTTAAATAATCACAGAATTTTACAGATGAAGTTTGAATTCTAAAAACCCTTTTTGTCTCAAACGTGGGAACTTTACTTGCCCCTCATGACGAAATAACCAATCTGGCGAAAGTGGAAACATTTTTGGTTAGATTTGGACTAACGGCTACTCATACCAAAAGAACAGATTGGTTATGGCAAAACAGCATTGGGTTGAAAATCAAACTTTACCGTTTTAGGTCACAAATGTGACCGAATGGCCCATTTGCATCAATGGGACTTCTATATGAAACGTCTACCAAATCTTGGCAGTTTTAAGCCCTCACTGCTTTATAAAGACCGATAAAAATCGAACTGTTCTGTTCATTTCCTAAGGTCACCAGCTTTCTATTGAGATGTAATCATAATTCCATGGTGTGTGGACTTAACACAAGGTAACCGTTGCTAAAACGCCGATACGCGCCTTTCAAATGTCGGATTATCATCTGAGTTACGCGTGGTTCCAACATCCTCAATCCATGATTAAAATTCCATTTTATTTCACGAATTCTGAAGATTTGTTATGATAAGGTTGGGGTAAACCGTGTGTAGGGTTTGCAGCCAACTTTACCATTGATAGCATTTGACTGTACAGTTCACCTCACATTACACGGTGACGTCCGTGGTCGAGTGGTTAACTCGCGATACTCCCCACATCCGCGACACGGATGTCCCCACATCCATGTCCCCACATCCTCCACCCTGCATGCTCGTTAGCATAATTACAAAATTATAATCATTGGAGAAACCCGAGTTTGGTGTCAAATGAAAGAGGAAAGATCAGGCTTTCAAATGGGACCAACATGAAGGGTGTAGGTATCCATCTTCATATCAAAACCAGAATGTCATGTTTTTAAGAAAAGGTCACAACTCCAGCCAAAAGAGGTTCCCACCTTGAGACGCATGGCCGTAAACGATCTCCTGAGAATTTGGTTATCTTGCGTATTTTTTTAATTATGAATCAAAACGCGAATTAGATTTTTTTGCAATCTACTCGGACAATCCTCGCAAAAAGTCCTGGAACAAATAAGCGCATTCAGGTGTAAATAAATGTCCCCGCTCCCCTGTACAATGCTGTTCAGAGGCCAACGTTTGATCGTGTTGTGAAGGGGCTCAACATGTCTGATGGGGGAGGGGGAAGGGTAAAACAATGCTCCAGCTCCTGCTTTCTCTTGGAGTTTGGAGAATGATTATATTTACTCCCAGCAAAGTATCACGCTTGATTGCATTAAGAAAGCGCGGGGTGTTCAAAGTACTTTTTGCGAGGATTGTAGCTATAACTACAGGCCAAGAGAGAGCACTATTTATCTCACAGCTAGATTCCCCAATATCTGCAATAATCATTACAGCATCATAAAACAGCCTAACTGTCCAATCAGAACTCGCATAAAAGACATCCGCGTTGCATCATCTTACATAAATGACACGGGAAACTACCTAATTTTGCAATCTGTTTGTTCAACATACAGCAGATGAAAACCCCAGGCTAATTCACTATTTTGCTCACGAACTTGTGGTAACTCATCATAGTATAGCACACAACCTGGGATGGGTTTCAATATAGTAACTTGGGGAATTCCATTTTCCCATAATTTCTAAGTACTTTTCCCGTGGGAAATCTTTCAGTAAATTGTAGAAAACATTTTATAAATCCGAATATCGCAAACTCCAATTTCATATGGACTTGGTCCACGGACGACTTGTCCTTCTTGAAGAAAACCAGCTCCTTAAGACTCCCGAAGCTCGGAGGTCCACTAATATAAAGTCCAAAAGTGCTGTAGCTTGTTTCTCCTTGGATAACTCAGAGGCCAACGAAATGCGGAAACCGAACCCGGCTACACAATCGGACGAAACTGCTGGAGGTGAGACTACTATGACAATGTCCCACTATATGGAAGATTAGTAACTAGCCCGATTTGTCACTGTTCAACTTGGAAACTCTGCTAATAACTTGGAGAAGAGGTTAAGAAACTCTTAATAACTTGGAGTAAGATGTTGTGATACTCTGCCTCATATTCTCTCACCAGGGCATTATATATCCTCTCAACATACTAGAAAGATCTGATCCCTCTATAGGAGTCATGTGCTAAATATCGTCCATTCCATCATAATTCTGGAAAGCCTCTATTATTCCACATGTACTGCAGAGATTGAGGAATCTCATAGCAGCTACTCACGACGGTAATTATCGAAAACAAAAAAAAAAAAAAAAAAAAAAAAAAAAAAAAAAAAACACAGCAGTGCGCCACCGATGGCCAGACCATATCACCGTGAGGGAGGCGAGGCGGATCGCCGAGGCTCAAGTAAACTCCAGAACAGCGCCGCGGTTGCTGGAAGCGAAGTGGGACCAAATACACACCAGAAGCACAGAAACAGGTGAGTGGAAGAGAAGATGACGTAGATAAGGTCTAATAGGGGAGGGCTAAGGGATGACGGAAGCCGACTCAAGGGAAATAAGCACGGCAAATGCTTGGGGCTGTAACAAGGGAAACAGGAGGAACATGTCAAAACCGTCGAGTTAGTGGATGACCTCTCTGCAAACATGTAAGTGCCAAGTAACGGGCAGTTAAGATGTAAATATTCGGGACCAAGGCCTAGTCCTGTATCCAAATCTGTACCGTTCGATCTGCTATGAGCGCCCGCCTACGGCAAGTCTTTGAACAGACGAGCACCTTGAAGGTGATGCCATGGTGAATGGATGTTAGGTCTGGCATGTCCTGCCCCCTGTCAATTAATTTTGCAGATTTGGATGTTGCCTTGCTTAGTACCTATTACCTAACGGCGGAACCGATGTAACCTCAGTTTTGTTATCAGATTTGTTTTTAGCTTCCATTTGATAACGGACAAATTGGACCATGATACGGTACTCACTTAGGCCAAAAATATTGTTTGTCCAAGATGGACTTTTTTGAGTTGGTCCGTCGTACAAACTTTTTTCTTTTCCTTTTTGTCAATAGCAACTGTATTGAAACATGTTTGTTTGTATTAATAAGTTAATCAAACACTAAAACTCAAGGTTGATTCTTACTCAAAAATTGCATCGTTGTACATTATGCACCCAAACTAACATGCTAAGAAACTGTTTTAAACTCTTTTTTACATTTCAGAAAGTTAAATTGAAAAAAAAACACTTTAGTAATTTTCAAAATTAGGGTCGTATTCTTTTGCACAGTAAAAGGGAAAAAACTTCCTGTTTCCAATTAGGTCTGTCTGATTGAGGGAAAATCACACATTTTTGTTTGGCCTTAGCATTTTCATCAAAGCAATTTATTTCAGCAAAGATTAAAAAGAATAATTGTGAATTTATGTACAAAGTAGAACATATACGATGGTGAAAATAAATTGAACATTGGAGAAGCAATATCGATGCTAGACCTCCACTGACACTCCCGGGAGCTTACAGGAGGTGGAGGCCCTTACTTAAGTTAACTTACTTACTAACACATACAATACAATTGGGGCAAATTGTTAAAACTGGCGCAAATATGTAAACTGCATCCTAAGTTACGAGCTTTTAATTTGTGTATCGTACAACTCTCATTTCAAAATAAAGAAAATAGAAAAAACGCCATTTGGGCGCAAATGTGTTCAACCGCAGCCCAAGTTATAAAGCTTTATTTTATGTAGGTTACACACCTTCCGTCATTTCAAATAAAGGAAATATAAAAGGCGCCCCATTGGGCGCGAAAATTATTTAAAAACTGCATCCTACGTTACGCGCTTTTTATTTGATTTGGCCTACATGAAACTCTCCTGTCATTTCAAATAAAACTAGAAAGGCTTCTCATTGGCGCAAAATATGTCAAACTGCTCCCTAAGTTACGAGCTTTTTAATTTGATGACGTAAAACTCTCCTTTTATTTCACGAATTCTGAAGATTTGTTATATAAGGTTGGGGTTACACCGTGTGTAGGTTTTGCCGCCTACTTTACCATTGATAGCATTTGACTGTACAATTCACCTCACATTACGGTGACGTCCGTTGGTCATAGTGGTTAACTCGCGATACTCCCCACATCCGCGACACGGATGTCCCCACATCCTCCACCCTGCATGCTCGTTAGCATAATTACAAAATTAGAATCATTGGAGAACCCGAGTTTGGTGTCAAATGAAAAGGAAATAATCAATGCTTTTTCAAATGGACCAACATGAAGGGTATAGTATCCATCTTCATATCAAAACCAGAATGTCATTTTTTAAGAAAAATGTCAGCAACTCCAGCCAAAGAGGTATCCCACCTTGAGACCATGGCCGTAACGTCTCCGAAATTTGGTTATCTTGCGTATTTTTTTAATGATGATCAAAACGCGAAATTAGATTTTTTTGCAATCTACTCGGACAATCCTCGCAAAAAGTCCCTGGACCAATTAAGCCGCATTCAGGTTTAATAAGGTGTCCCCCGCCCCCTGTACAATGCTGTTCAGAGCCAACGTTTGCTCGTGTTGTGAAGGGGCTCAACATGTCTGATGGGGAGAAGGAGGGTAAAACAATGCTCGCAGCTCCTGGTTTTCCTTGGAGTTTGGATAATGATTATATTTCTACCCAGCCCGTAATCACGCTTTATTGCACTAAGAAAGTGGGGGGTGTTCAAAGTACTTTTGCGAGGATTGTAGCTATAACTACAGGCCAAGAGAGCACTAATTTATCCTCACAGCTCGATTCCCCAATATCTGCAATAATCATTACAGCATCATAAAACAGCCTAACTTGTCCAATCAGAACTCGCATAACAGACATCCGCGTTCACTCTTACATACATGACACGGGAAACTACCTAATTTTGCAATCTTTTTTGCAACACCTACCGCAGATGGAAAACCCCAGGCTAATTCAAGTTTTTGCTCAATCGGATTGGGTAAACTTGCATCATTAGTATAGCACAACACCTGGGATGGTTTCAATATAGTACTTGGGGAATTCCATTTCCCCATACTTTCTAGTACTTTTTCCACTGGGAAATCTTCAGAAAATTTAGAAAACATTTTATAAATGCGAATATCGCAAAACTCCAATCCAATAGTGGGCCGTGTCCACGGACGACTTGTCCTTCTTGAAGAAAACCAGCTCCTAATGCTCCCGAAGCTCGGAGGGTCGACTAATTAAAGTCCACAAGTGCTGTACTTGTTTATCCTTGGATCACTAAGCCCACGAAATTGCGGAAACTTAACCCGGCTACACAATCTGACGAAACTGCTGGAGGTGAGACTACTATGACAATGTTCCCACTATATGGGAGATTAGTACTACCGATTACTGTCACTGTCCAACTTGAAGACTCTGCTAATACGTGAGGAAGATGTTAAGAAACTCTATTAACTTGGAGTAATGATGTGTGATACTCTGCCTCATCCTTCTCTCACCAGAGCTATTATATATCCTCTCAAACAATACTAGAAGGATCGATCTCTCTTATGAGTCATGTGCTAAATAATAGTCCATTACATCATAATTCTTGAAATGCCTCTATTATTCCACATGTACTTCATGATTTTAGGAATCTCATGCCAACTACTCACTGACTGTACATTAATACAGCAGTGCGCCACCTATGGCCAACACATATCACCTTGAGTTAGGCTAGTCTGATCTCCGAGTCTCAAGTACACTCCAGAACATTCCTCCGCCGGCTCTCTTGAATTCTAATTGTTACATACACACCATATGCACATCACCAGGTTTATTTTAATATAATATATTAACTATTTATAATATTTTATGTGCTAATGTATGACTTAATCCTACTCAAAGTGAACTAAATCACTGCAAATTCTCTGGGGACTGTACAAGGGAACAATTATTAATGTCAAAATCCGTCGAGGTTAGTGGCTTAACCTCTGCAAACAATGTAATTTCCACTACCGGTCCATTTAAGATTTAAATATGCTGACCAGGCCTAGTCTTTAGTCAAGAATGTGTGTAACCGTTCGATAGGCGTATGAGCGCCCTCCTACGGCCAAGTCTTTGAAGCAAACTAGCACCTGGAAGTTTGAATGCCATTTTGAATTTGCTGTAGTTTGCATGTCCTGCCCCCTTTTCAAATTCTTTTGCAGATTTGGTGTTTGCCTTGCCTTATAACTCGTACCTTACGCTGAACCGATGTACTCTCAGTTTGTTATCAGATTTTGTATGCTTCCATTTGTAAGGACAAAATTGGGCATGATACGTACTCACTTAGGCCAAAAAATATTGTTTTGGTCCATAGATGACTTTTTAGAGTTGGGTCCGTCGTAAAACTTTTTCTTTTCTTTTATGTCAGATGCAAACTGTATTTAAACATGTTTGTTTGTATTACTAAGTTAATCAAACACTAAAAAATCAATTGATTCTTACTCAAAAATGCATATTTTTTTTTTTAAGATTTTTATTATTTTAGACGTTTTTTTTTTACATCTTTTTTACATTTCAATAAAGTTAAAATTGAAAAAAAAAACACTTTAGGAATTTTTCAAAATTAGGTCTGTATTTCTTTGAGCGTAAAGGGAAAAACTTTCCTGATTTCCAAAATTAAGGGTCGGTCGGAAGGACAATCAAACATTTTTTTTGGCCTTAGCAGTTTCAAACAAATCCATTTATTTCAGCAAGATTAAAAAGAAATAAATGTGAATTTATGTAACAAAGTAGAACAGATAGGGGGGGGGGGGGGGGGGCGATGTGAAAATAAATTGACATTGTAGAAGTCAATATCGAATGCTATGACCTCCACTGGACAACTCCTGGTAGCTTACAGGAGGTGAGGCCCTTTCTTAAGGTAACTTACTTAAACTAACAACATACATACAATTGGGCGCAAAATGTGTTAAAACTGGGCGCAAAAATTATGTAAAACTGCATCCCTAATTTTACGAGCTTTAATTTGGTGTACTTAACCTCTCATTTCAAATAAAGAAAATAGAAAAAACGCCCATTTGGGCGCAAAATGTGTTTAAAAACCAAGATCCCCAATGTTTTAAGCTTTAATTTTAATGAGGTTCCACACTTCCTTTCATTTCAAATAAGGAATATAAAGGCGCCCAAAGTGGGCGCAAAATAATGAAAAACTGCATCCCTTAAGTTACGAGCTTTTTAATTTGATTAGGCCTACGTAACTCTCCGGTCCTTTCACATAAAAATAGAAAGGCTCACAATTGGGCGCAAAATTGTAAAACCTGCACCCTAAGTTAAAGCTTTATTTGATGTAACGTAAAACTCTCCTGTTGCTTTCAAATAAAGAAAATAGAAAAACGCCCGAATGGGGCAAAAATGTTTAAAACTGACTTCCCAAGTTAGAAGCTTAATGTAGTTACACTAAACATTTCAAATAAACTAGAAAAGGCGGTCCCAATTGGGCGCAAAATATTTAAAACTGCAATCCTGTTACAAGCTTTAATTTGATATACGCAAAAATCTGTCATTTCAATAAAGGAAATAGAAAAAAACTGGGCGCAAAATGTGTTAAGAAAATGACTCCCAACGTTATAAGCTTTAAATTAAAATGTAGGTAAAATAAAGAAAATAGAAAATGCGCCCAATGTGGGCCCAAAATGTTGTAAACACTGCATGCCTAAGTTACGAGCTTTAATTTGAATGTACGTACACTTGCAGTTCAAATAAAGAAAAAACGCGCAATTGGGCGCAAAATGTGGTTAAAATGAATCCCCCAAGTTATAAGTTTAAGTTAATGTAGGTACACCTTCCTGTCATTTCAAATAAATATGTTACCTAAAACTCGTCTTCAATATCATTATCACAATGTAACATCTTCCATCATTATGTATGTAACTCTCCCGTGGCCTTATCATTTTCTTACTTAAACTCTCCTATTCGTTACTCGCCCTTATCTATCCCTGCAACGTTTTAACTAAACTCCCCTTTCCCCGCCAGTCTTGGCAGAGACTAAAAATCACAGAAATGCTTTTACCGACTTTTTAAGACCATTTGAAAAAACCTGCACTATTTTATTCTGTGTCCTAAACAATACACACAAATACACATCAACCCTATACTTCAAAATTAATAGGACGACATCATTTTCATAAAAAAAACATTTAATGAATGACCACAGGTATCCTATATTGCTTCAAATAGACTCGACTCATTCGCAATTTTTGAGGCAGTGATCTTTTCTATAGTCGGTCCGCTAGGGGAGTGCGAGAGAAGAGTGAGCGCGAGTATAGGCTACTGGACTTGCAGTGCGAGTTTTGCAGATCAATGAGGATGGGAAAAAAAAAAAAAAGATGCACTTTAAGTCAGGGTTATATAGTTAGTATAATGTACTACAAATTCCTTTAAAATGGAAAGGGGCGCCCCAGGAGTGATTCTTGTTTTTGGGTTGTTCTATTGGTTGGGAAATACTAATGCAAGAATAAAACGGTAGACACCATATAGATGAATTGGGAAGTTTTATTGCACTTCTTTAGTACAAATTGTTTGAAATAAGTATAAAATATATATTGAAAACAAGAATAGATTGAAACACTTTAGTTGTTGTGACCTTAAAGACGTAACCTGTAGCATTATTTAACTTTGTCACCACCTTAGGGTCCCTGTCTGACAACCGCCCACAGGGTTCCTTGCACTATACCAGGGCCCTTTTACTACTGCCCCAAGTTCCAAGGGTCTTTTCAAATTTCGAACTATCATAAGACCCCTTCCACAACTGTCTAGGAGCCCGTCACAGCTTCACATAGCGTCCCGTCCAACTAACACAGATCCCCTTCTCATCTACAAAGAGTGACCCTTTCCCAACTAACCCAGGTTCCTGCCTTCCAACTACACCAGGACACTTTCTACAATACCTCCACACCTTATCCTTTTAATCGATGGACAATGCCCAACTACCCATCCCACTCCCATCCCCAATACCCAGGGTCCTTTTTTTTATATTAGCAATTGATTCCTCATGTGCTTGACGAATATAAATGCCATACCTTCATTTGGCATACCATGACCCTCCCAATTTCCTCTCACTCCCAGAGTTCCCTTTCCCCACTAACCCCCCCGTGGTTCTCTTTTCCAACACGCCAGGTTCCACATTAATCGGGTGTTTTGCCATCACCCTTCCACCAACCAACCCATCCCAAGTCCATGTTCCATTTTCACCAATTGAAAAAATTAACTGAAAAAAAACCCACTATATTTTATTTTTTTTATAAAGTGGAATATTTCAAACCATTTCTTTTTTTTATCATTTTCTTCTTTATTAATTTGTTAAATCTTATTTTTTTTGGGTCACTATTGTCACATTTCTAATTTTTTATTTTTATAATTGTTTAAAACATTTTTCTTCAAAAACACAAGTATTTCTCTTTTTTAATGTAGTTGGTCTTTTTTCATTTTAATATGCGGTTTTATTCTCGTTCAATTAATTTGTATACTTTTTAGTTTTTAATATTTTGCTCATTTTAATGCTTTATTTATTGTTTCTTAATATTTTGTTTTTTTTAAGATTATTTTAAGTTGTTTATTTCTTTTTAACTTTTAATATACGTACTAACGTTGTTCGTAATTTAAATGCAGCGTTTCAATTGTTTATTATTATTGCCGTTTTTATTTATTAGCTTTTTTAAATAATCCCACGCCACATCGGGTCGAACAAACTTCTTGCTTTGCATGAGGTTAGCAAAGTTTGGGTTGTGTATTTTAGTGCATTTTGTATTTTTTACATTTATGTTGTGTATTACTTTTTGGTAGTGGCCAATGGAATTGGATTTTAGTTTCCAGTTACACGCCACTCTGATTTTCATTTTTGAAAAAAATTTCATTATTTTGGTTAAAGTCATATTTTCGAAATTTTACTTTCAGCTTCTCATACTATCAAGCATGTCGTTCTGATCATTTTAACATTTTTGTGGCTTAGGGGGTTTACTTAGTGGTTAATAAGAAATTTTTAATTTCCCTACCAGAGTGCCCTGCCTGATCATACTCTGCGATTGAGCTTACAATATTCATCTTGAAAAATTGATTTTTTAGGAAATTTACTTAAAAGTTCAACTGTTATAAAGTCTGAATGTTAGATATATGATTTAGGTTAGACACCATCTTTATACATGACGTAACATTTATCTGAAATCTTGAAATAAGAATGAAATAGTGACCTCCTCTTTTTTCGAACAGTCAACCGGAAACCAACAATCCAATTCCATGACCTTAATTTTTTTTTTATTTAATCTGCTGTATAAATTATTTTATGTATTTTTAATTTTACTTTAATATGTTTTTCTTTTAAATTCCTTATTTGTTTCCGTCTTTTTCTTTTTATTTTGTCTTAGCGTTTTCTATTTTTTTCACTCATTGTTCATTGTTAAATCTTTTGACTTTTTTTGTATTTTAATTTATAATTTAAATGTATTTTCTTTTGTTTCTATTGTAATTTTGTTTTATTATTAGTTTTTATTCACTTATCCTTTTAATTTTAAAGATTTTTATTTTTATTAGTTCATTATTACTTTAGTAACTTTGTTTATTGGTGTATTTTCATTTTAGTTGCAGCATTTGGTATTGTTTACATTTATTTTTGTTCATTAACTTTTGTTATTAATTTATTTTGCTATATTATTTATGTATTTTTAATTAATTTGAGTTAATATTGTTTTTTCTTTAAAATCTTATTTGTTATTTTTTCCTTTTTATTTTGTCATTTAGCATTTCTTCTTTTTTCACTCTTTGTTCAATTGTTATTCATTTGAATTGTTTATTTTGTATTTTATATATGTTTTAAATTTATTTCTTTTGTTTTGGTGTTAAATGTTTTTATACTCTTTTTCATTTTTGGCCTACTTTTCACTCGTGATTCTATTTACGCTGTGTGTTGTTACAAATAAAAGGTGGGGAAACGGAGAAAAAAGCAAACAACGGCACATCTTTTCCGGTAACAATCAGCTCAAACAAGAACAAACTAAATAACAACAATGAAACTCAAACTTTTCTTGACATATTTTTCGAACCAGGACTACCGGGGGGGGGGAAATTATATAAGTGGTGTAGTACCTTAAACCGCTTGCTCTACATAGGAACTTGGCTATATAATGTGTACTCTTCTCAATTGTACAAGGTGATGGAAGACAACTCGAGGTCACGATTGACATGACCCAATATGGCGTGGTCCGTGAGGCCCATTATACGTGTTTTTTAAAAAGCTTAAAAAATATTCCTTAAATTTCGCAGGAAAATGGAAACTTCTGCTTGATTAAATCTCTGCCGAAGAATTTTTAGGTCATCGTGTAATCTTGAGCACTCCTATATTTTCCACCATTTTTGAACATCCGCTATGTAACATGTATCGTTATTAACGTAGAAATCCCCAATTGCTACAGTTTTCCTCGGTCGGTCCGAAAGGTGTGTAGTCTGTGTCACAGACTGGGAAAGATATTATATTAGTACCGCGCGAGCGATTAACGTTACTCCGGAAAACAAGGGGTTCTATGGAGATTTTTGCATCAGAGGTCCGTTACTATGTTTTGTTTTGACTATGTATCGCCCGGGGATGTATCGTATTGGGTCTGACCCTATAGAACCTAGCGAGAAAATTGAACGTTTTTGTCGGGTACTCGGTGCTCGCAACACGAAAAGTAAGGCACCGCTACGGGCCACATCCCTTACACTTACCGAACCGCCGTACGGTTGTCCAAGCCAAGCTAATAGTGCGCCCGTCGGCGCCCCTAAAAGCTTGAGGCTTTTTTTTATTTTGAATATTTTTTATCTATAAGACAGACTTCATGAAGCGACTTCTAAGCTCTATTAAGCCGATTTGTACTGCAGGTTTACTCAATCTGATGTTTTACCGCTCGTCTCATGGTTTATGGACTCGAAGGACCACGGCGACAAGTGATACCGAGTTGGCATGACAACTCCACGGTTACGATCAACGGCACTAATCATCGCGATGTTTTACTTGTTATTTTATGGACTAAAATATCCGAGTCATGACGATTTAAATGAGTTATAACAAAGAGTAGCCAAATCCATTATTGCTGGTTGCATTGTGGTTAGCCATGGCAGGCGGGCAGGGCACGCGCGGTCAGGTTTATCCAATCTCCTAATCTGTCCAAAAAAAGTTTCACCTCACTTCCAAAATTCGAAACCCCTTATTTAGAAGGCACATTTCACTAAAGGTCCAGTAGTTTGGGCTTATCTAGAAAACATATCGGTACATTTTTTGTTTGGCAACTGTCATGTCAGATCATGTTTTTACCTATTTAATTAATTCACACAAGGAAAAATCTCGTAGAAATTGGAGTTTCAATAATATTTTGAATTTTATTACCTTCCGCATAAAAATGTAACATATCATAAATTTTTCAAAAAATATTGCACACACTGACCAAACAAAACCATGGTAAAATGCAGCAAAAAAGAATGGACAAAAGTTTGGCAAAGTCCATCCTCTAGGACCATCCCACCTTTCAATTACATAGATACCCACCCCCATTAGGTAAAGCGGTTAATATGGACCCCCGGGGCATTATGGCCCCCCCCCCCCTTGTTAACTTTACAGGCCGACACTCAGAGATTTCCTGATATGGCGCCCTCAATTTTAAAAAATCGTATTTTTATGCATGTACATAATGCTTGTCCATATACTATCACTGTGTGAAATGCTAAGTTCTTAAATCGAATTCCTTATATAGAATCACAACTTTGGTATAATTCCGGATCCGGAATTTTGTTATACACAGTATCCTATGGGACGAATACTACACATAATGTTTTACTGCATAAAAACGAAAAATCCGATTCATCTCAAATTTCGGAATTGTTGCATTTGGGTTACTCATCTTTAGTTCTAGTTGACTATTACACAAAAAAATATATTTCGAAATCTCTGAGTCAGACTTTAACTAGTGCTGGTAGGAGTGTTTCTTCTATTGCTAACATGAAAGAACATCATCAGCAACGGTAATTCAGTTATTAAACTGGGTAGGGTCTTAAAGTCAAACGAAATATTTAAATTTAAAAAATTTTCAACACGTTTTCTTTTTATTTCGGTGGACTTTAAAAAAACCATCCCATTTCTCTTGAGCCTCGGTCGGGAGGTTGTTACCATGGCAACTATCCAGGTACTGACATTAGCCATGTGTCAGTACATGTATCAAATTCTAGCTTACAATCTAATTCAAAAACGGCTGTTACTTGTATGTGTGAATATGGGGTAATATGGACAATATATTCCCATGTAGAACATTATGGGATGTGGGAATATGGACCATATGAGGTCCCTATTACCCCGCCCCTATTGCAAACATAACGGGGAGGTCATGTTGAAGGCGACGCATGGCGGTAATATGGACCTGTGCAAAAAAAAGTTTTAAGGCCTATAATCCTTTTATTTGGTTAGAGATGAATATCTTTGGTCTGTACCTACCCATGAACAAGCTTTCAATTGATAATGAAAAAGTATTAAAGAATATAAAATAAAATTCTTGGAAATTGCGATCTCGTTAAGGGGTTCCATATTACCCCGCTTTACTCTTAAATAAACCGCAAACTCGGCATATTACAATAAGAGCTGACACGAACCGACCATAACAGCCGCGACAAACATTTGAAAAATGTGAGATTCAGAAAATCAATGACCCAGGGACTCCTGGAGGAAAAGGAATCTGCTGACCTGGAGGGGACAAAGGCAACCGATTCCAAAGGTGCACAATGCGATTAAAATAAAAAGCCATAGGCCTATACGCTTCAGTTTTAACGCTGAATTTTGAGCTTAAATTAAATCTCAAAAGTAGTTTTGAAACAGGGATGAATGTTACTTTTTGATGGCACAATTTTCCATTTTGTATGTCACATGTCACATTCGCCAAACTTTATAGTCACTTTGACTGACCACACACAAACGGACAGACACACACTCATGCCGACATTAGGTCTTTCCGATTGTATCGGACGACCTAAAACAATCCATTTTGATTTTAAAATTGTACAACTCATTCGCCCCAAAAAACAAAATTCAATTGAATAATACCACCCAAGTCCGGTCGACATGATAACTAAAAATCAGTCCGCGTTGTGCATGTATTGCCGATGCACCTGTAACCGCTAGCCGTCCGTGTATTTCACAAGCCTTCAACCGAATATGTCCATATCGGCATCGGTACTCCCTAAATTCTGTACCTCTTACGGAATACACTGCCATTTAGATTGCAGAATTCACAGTGGGGATGCTATGAAGTTTTGCTTGCATTTTCAGACATCCAGAGCATCACTGAAACATTGATCAATGAAATTATACGAATCATGTAGCCTATGCCACCAATTGCGAAGTGCCTGATCGTTGATTTGCACACTCGAATTTAATCCTATAGGTCCGATTCCGGCCGTAGACAAGGCCAATAAATGTCTCTGGTTTACCTCCCGTGAGGAATGATAAACCACATTGGCCGTAGTTTTTTCAAGAATGATTTGGCCTCCAAGGAGAGTTAAAACACTGCAAAAACTGGGGGTTTAACTTTTACCACATGGTTTGAAACGCCCTTTCCCTGAGTCAATATGGACTCGCACTGCACCCACTGGTGTTCGATTACACCAGTTCATAATTAAAGGTGCAACGAGATATTTCAAATAATGGGTGTCCCTACAAATGTGAAAATTCCTGATTTTTGCACTTGGTGTAAAGCTGTATCAAACATATCCCCATCTGAAAGGAAAAAATTGTGAAATTTTCAATTTCCTATATGAGCACATACAAAATTCAGCATATTTTTTTCCATTGAATATTAGCACATACAAATCGCCCTTTTTTTCAAATTAAGTTATTTCTGTAGTCAATAAAAAGTTTGAATCTATTGAGTGTCTAATCTATCTGAAATCACTACATATCACAGAAATAGGGACGACTTTGATCTCCGTTGTCACCTTTAAATACCACCATGTTGATGTGATTTAAGGAAAATTTGGGGGTTGTGACACTGGTGTTATTTTACAGAGTCGGGTTCTTTTTTTAACACTGCCGGGGGCCAAATTGACAACTATTGGTGTAATTTACACTACTGGAGTCATTCTGGACCACTCCCTCTGTTGTTAATTAACACCAACTTTGGTGTTAACATTTTATATTTGTAACTTGGGATTTTTAGTAGAAATGGTTTGATTTTGTATTTGTTCTAATTGATCTGCTTGCTCTAAACAGATCCAAATGTATAATTAAAATTATCAGCAACACCGGGCGGTGTTAAATTTCCAGAAACCAACACCAACATCCTGACCCAACTTGGTGTTTAAATTAACACCCCAGTTTTTTGCAGTGAACTTCTAGATTACTCGATAATACTGAACTCGTATTCACCCGGTACGATTGTACTTCGCGTTGAACAATTGCAATGACATACAAAATCATTATTTCACCCACGATATTGCATATGTTATCAACCACATCGAATTCAATTTGCAACCAATCCTTCGCCCATATCATGATCACGTTTCCCTACTCGTTCCCTACATCAATTCAAGACTACTTGCATGAAATGTAAGTAGTGGCGCATGTGATGCACAGATCAAACATTGATATGAAAATAATCTTTAATACGGGAGGCCTCTATCTTGAAATCTGCTTCAAGTTATATAGGCCTATCCAAAACACATCAAAAATAGTTTCGCAATGCAACCCTAAATATAACGAGCAAAGCAACTCATTCTTTAATCGGGATGACGTTTTTCGTTACGGACCGCTCTATTTTAGGATGCGAGTACCCCATATGAAAACGTTCATCACGAGTTTGCTCTATCACAGGTAGAAGTTCCTTTTACGTCAAAAAGAGTGTACATGCCCTGTCCATGCTATATGAAGTCTAATGATAACGGACAATTTGCATCTCCAACGTGACGACGCCACAGACAATGGCGGAATAAAAACACCCCTGTCGTGCACACTTTGATAAGCAAATTTATTCTTATTAAATAGCGGAAAGCCCACTGCAAATTATATCCCATCTAATATCAGTATTGATTTACTCACCATTTTGGTTGTGAATCGGTTTCATATGACGACATATTTAGTTGTAGAATGAAAATCAAGGGACAGCTCCTTCGATTCTCTCTGTAAAGTTGGAGACTCAAAAAAAAATGACGGTTGTTAGAATGTTCTGGTATAGCTTGGTAGGTGGCCTCCTCAAACTATGTGGATTCTAATTGGCGCTGCGATTAAGCTTTTTTTGCCAGGAGCCAATGAACAGATGATTCATTGAACCTTTGTAGGTATTCGTGTTCAACAAATCGGCGCGGTATTTACACCATTGTTATCAACCCGCAAGGTTGATTAGCTTTTCGACCGAATATCTTACGCAATGCGAGATGACTCTATTTTGAACTGGATTAGTCGTACTTTGGACCTCGGCCTGGATAAAATTCCAAATTGCTCAGTCCGTTAATTGAATTATTTTCATTGGAAAAAAAGATTAAAGGTTTCTTTTAGAAAAGTTGTTCTTTTAAAAGGATTTTTATTTGAAATTGTTTTTTTTTTTTAAAGTTTATTATAAGTTAGCATACCAATAAAAATTATTTAAAAAATGAAAATCTATATTTTATGAAAACCGCTTTTTATTTAAAAAAAAAAAAAATGTGAACCATATAAATGAAAAACTTTTTAATGAAGAAACTTAAAAAAACACAAGACTACCAACAACTCGATCCCGGCAACAACTCTTCAAACATTCAAAGGCGAATGAAAATTTTAAATAACTAAAACTCTACAAATGGAAAAAAAATAAACGACACCTTTAAAAGTGAGAATAATTTTGATTTTTGTTTTAATGAAATTAAAAAAAATAGATTAACGAAGGGACGGGCCTTCGCTTCCAAACCCTGGTGCATTGGGTGACATAGAACTCCAACAAATAGGAGTCTTTGGTGACAGACGCCCAAATAAGGGGTTTTTTTGGGTGACCACTTTGCAAATTTCCAAAAAGGGTCTTTTAGAAAAATTTTCCAAAATTTCACCACCAATCGAGGCTTTGGGTGAAAATTTTGCCCCAAAAAACAGGGGTCTTTGGGTGAACAGTGGTAAAATTTTCAAAAATATAGGTCTTTGGGTGACATTTTCAAAAATATGGGGTCTTTGGGTGACAGCGATGCTGAAATGGGGTGTCTTAACCTTTCAATAGGGCTAGGGAGCCGTTCTTATTTGTAGGCTTGGCTGGAAAAAAATATAGTCAGTTGTGTAATGTTTTAGCGCAAAATAAGGGTTATTTATTATTTTTTTTAAATTTAAAGAGCAGGGGGGTAATGTAAAAGTGTCCAATACGGCTGTACATGTATCGGCATGTAAAAAAATTATCTGTCCAGTGAACTTTCTGAAATACCGTCAACTAAAACTTTGTGCATAGAATACAATAATTTATTGTCAGGTTAATGGCAAGTCTGGGCTGGCTTCTCGCTCGTTGGGAAGCTGCGGTTTCATGAGCAATGGGTCATGTATTTCACATCTAACTTCTAACAATGCCATGGGCCGGGGTTGTGCAACTTTGCCGTGTCGATCTGGAGATTCTCCCACTCCCAGCCCCTCCCTCGTAATTAAAGCAATAACTAACATCACATTTTGTAGAGCGCTTCCAATTTTCAAAATTTGATATTATTGCTCAGTTGTCTTGTAATTGGTTTAGTATACTACCTGCATGGTACTCCTCGAAATGCGTATTTTGTAATTAGAATCATAATTAATATTTTTAAAAAAAAAATTTTTCTTAATGGCGGAGCTGGAAACGCCAAATGTATGTCCCGTTAATGATTAAATAGTACCACCTCACGAAAATGACCTCTAACTTGCTTGCCTGAATTCGCGAACAACTACGTATTAGCGTAGACACGTACATGGCGCAATTCCAGGCTTTTTCATATTGGAAAGGCGTTTCCAGCATCTGTTGATTATGCCAACGGAGATTCCCGATATTAATTATTCTAATTAAAAATTTCCTTTGCGACACGTAAAGAATTCTGACTCTACCATTCAAAGGTATATTGTTTACTAGTCTTCCAATTCACTGCGCAAACATCTCGATCCGGAAAATTGGGGCGCGCTTCAAAAAATGTGCTGTTTAACGGTCCCTTAGTTCCAAAACAAAGAACATGAAATTTGCACAAATTGGCACATAAGCAACCATACCATTAATTTTATTATATGACTCTAAAATTACGCGTTAAAGAATTTTACCATTGACTTCATCAATGCCGATAACAAAAACAAATTAATACGTTTTTATTATGCTTTATTTTACTTCATGATGAAATATTTTGCTAACCGGAAAATCCAAGCTCTTAAGGTGTATTTACGTGATTTTAAACTTATTAGTTTTTGAATGCAAAAACTGGGTGTTTAAAATTTTTAAAACCAGTCGTTGTCAAGTTGTCGGTGTGAGTTTTCTGTTATTTAAATTTAGGATTTAGCACCGCCCGTGTTGCTGTACAATTTTAATTAAGGGGTTTTGACGTGTTAGCGATCAACTCGGGTGCGGTCCCATGATTCCAGGAGGGTGTTAAACTTACACTCATGGTGCTAAAGCCGTGCTAAAGATAACGCCCCAGTTTTGCATGTTTGAATAAATGCTGTATTGTTCTGGCTATACTGGCCTCTCCATCATCCCCTCAATACCATTGATTATGTCTTGTAAGATTTATTCATCCGATGACAAATGAATGCTTGAATCTTGTTTCTATAATTAACTAGAACCAAATTTGTTTTGCGTCGATTTTTATTTTTTTTCGCTCATTCGAAATTTTGGTAATGAACTAATGTCAATACAAATGCTCAATATAATTATCAATTTGATTAGTTTTGTATATTCAGTGGCAAGATGGCATACGTGTACATTAAAATACAAAGTATTTTATAAAATCAGCTCGGATTCTCAGTTTGGACGAGAAAGTATACAAATTTCAGAACTATGCCAAACAATCATTTAAAGAAATCTATGTGTCAAATTTTGATTTCCATGTGTCGGAATTTTCAATATTGAAAGAATGTCACTGATTTTCCTTAATTATTAATATCTTTATTTCACAAAAAATTATCAAAATCCGCCACATATGTTTCTTGATAAGCCCTTAAAACTCTTTAGATTGAATATTTGCAGCTTCAGCACTTTAAAATAAACGTCCTGGGTGAAATGTTTAAGCCTATGTATTTTCTTTAAACTTTACTGCATTGTGGAAAATTATGACGTAACTGTAACCTAGTCTATATGTACTTTTACACTTCTTCATGACTGATCAATCATGGACATAATTTTGATCAGTAATAGGGTATTGTGTATGTATTTAGGTTAATTCAAAATAAAACAACTTAAGTTCCTATGTGATTGGTGGGTGAACTTGAAGTTAGTATTCTTCTAATATTCCTCTTCTCCTTCGCCTCTCCCCCCTCGCCTTCAACGGAGTCAACACCGACTTCTTCGTAATCCTTCTCGAGGGCAGCCAAATCTTCACGAGCCTCAGAGAATTCGCCTTCTTCCATACCCTCTCCGACATACCAGTGGACGAAAGCACGCTTAGCGTACATTAGATCAACTGTGATCCAGACGAAGCCCAGGCCTCGGCGATTGCAGTGGTATTGCTCAACATGCGACGGACGCTGGACGTAGTGCCAGATCACCACCATGTACAACAGTTGTGGCTGGTAGTTGATCCCACCTGAAGCCATTGGACACCATTCGACAATTGGATGGTACGCTTGGTCTTGATTGGTTGCTATAGCTGCATTGACATCCTTTGGCACACAATCCCCACGGTACAGCATACAGCAGCCATGTACTTGCCATGACTTGGGTCCACACTTTACCATCTGGTTGGCTGGCTCAAAACAGGCGTTAGTGATTTCAGCAACGGTCAGCGGGTCGTGGTAAGCCTTCTCAGCAGAGATGACAGGGGCATAGGTGGCCATTGGAAATGATACGTGGATAGGGCACCAATTTGGTCTGGAACTCTGTACGAGCCCCATTCATGGCACCATCGAAGCGAGGGAGGCGGTGATTGGTGACGAAACAATCTGAGCCAATCAACGGTTGAGTTCGTGTAGTTGGACGCTCGATGTCCAGGTTCGTCGGCAGATGTCCATAGTATGGTTCATTGTCAACCATGAAAGCACAGTCTGAGTGTTCCAGGGTTGTGTGGGTGGTGAGGATGGAGTTATTGGTTCTACGACGCTGAGAGCTCTGAGGGGCAGGGTAGACAGCCACTCACGCTTAGACTTCGTGTCCGTATTCGACTGATAACGCTCCATGAGGAGAGATGTGAAGCCAGATCAGTTCCACCGCAAAGCTGTGGAATATGAGGAAACCTTGCAGACCTGTGCACTGGTCAGCCTTGACAAAAGAGCATCAATGACGCCGAATTAAAAGGTTGCGATAGGGTGGTTGAGTAATCTTTGAGCGCCCTTTTAAGAGAACCATGCAACAATAGCCCGCGATAAAACATTTCAAGATGAGATGAGGCAGAACTTCAGTTGTCTCCCTAATCACTTGTTTAGCATTTGTGGCCCGCCTCATTAACACAATACTTGAAAGCCCTTTTAAAAAAAAGGTTTGGTACTTCTGCAAATTAATCTATTTTGAAAATGAAGTCGAAATCTTAAATTCTTTTATCACAGGAGTAACATATGTATTATTAAATTGTATCATTCTTGATACGAATCAGAATAGCAATTGAATTTTGTTTTGTCCAATTAATTTAATCTTAAAATTACACTAACCATCGGGTATAATTATGTACGGCGCTAATAAGCTTACTTTTCTTTTAAGTTCGCAAAACACTCAATTACTCAAAAAAGGCTTTCAAATAAGGTTTTCAGGAGAACATAATAGAATTAGCCCGCATGTAGGAATTTGTTCTTCTTTGTGTTGATTCTTAGTTGTCTTAATACGGGCGATTAAAACGATTAGATTGAAAACATTACTATCCACAATTCGGATTTCAGGCACTCACTTTTCGCAGCAACTCAAAATTCCAAACTAGGATATTAGGCTTTTGATTCTTGCATATAACGCAGTTAATCTACTATTTTCAGACAGACCGCATTGCGATTTTGAGTTTTGCTCTTTGAGGAATGTTTGAGGGGTCGTCCACAATTTCAATATTTTTCACTTCGTAACCAAAAACGTTCGAAACTAAGGTTTTTGTTGTAAATTTTAGTGTAGTTTTAATGTTTTTGTAATTTGATTTTTTTGTTTTCAGTTTAAGGTTTTTATTCTGATTTTGTTCTTCTTATTTATTTTTTTGTAACCTGATATTTTGTGTTACGTGGCAGGAATAATTGTTCTTGGATGATTGGGAATGATGTATATCGTCTGTGGCTTGCAATAAATTTCAACATTTAGCGTTAGGCAAATCAAATGGGGAGGGGTAAAAAGGTTAGGCGTCACTTTGGAACGGAAGTAAAATATCGACAACTTGTGATTGTGATCCCTTAAGAGATTAATCGAAATTAGAAGAAAAACTTACCAGCTTCCTATTCTGTCCGTACGAGATCTATGAGTTCTTTGCCGACTGGGTAGTGACCCACGGAGCCATAATTAGGGCGGATTTCTGACGGTGATCAGTTGTCTGGGGGAAGGTGACGGTAGGCCGGTACGGAACCTCATATGAAATGATAATTAAAGATTATTTTAAAAACAAGCATTCACAAGTAGATAATAACAATCTGGTTCTGATTACCAGGCGGTATTAGACCTATAGCAACTGTATTTTACAATCTTGTTCATAAATCCTTTGAACACTTGTCATAGTATCAGCTGGGGCAAGAGATATAAGGCTTGTAATGCATTGTAACTATAATTTCTTTCTCCCTTCCCGTCGCTTCCCAAGTCAATGTTGAAAATAAATGCAAGCGAGATTGACCAAGTGTATCGTGCTTATGCACCATTTAATTAAGAGAGCGGGAACCAAATCTGCACAAAGGGTTCCAACAATTATGAACAAACATGTAGATAGATTCAGGGACAACATTGCCGAATACTCTCATACGACTTGGGGGACCTTACTTAGCAAAGTTCAGGGCATTGTTCAAGCACGACGTAGAACAAACGTAATAACCAAAAAACAATCTCCAATAAAAAATCTGTAGACACTACATATTTACTATAAGTTAATCATCCCAGAAAAAAAATCAAATAAAAACATTTAAAAAACAGAAAAAATACAAATACAAAAAAACGATGCTTAAACCATTTCCAAATTTAAAAAAAATATTTGTGTTGCTTCCCACCCACCAAGCATCGTGGATTTAGTTAAAAAACATGCCCGAGGTTACATTTTGTTTCGAAGTTCGTGTCAAATACAAAAGCGGCTGATTTATGTGTCATTACACAACTACAGTGGGATCAAGATCACGAAGACGCACGCGGAACAGCTTCCAGCTCCCGTCTCGGCTGCAAAGAAAGTGTTTGATAAAAGAAAGAAGTGTTGAAAGAGTCGTCACCACCACCAATTGGTTCTTGTCACTAGGCAATCTGACCATCAGGCTGGATGCCATGTTACAAGGCGTATAACTCCCAACATGCATGTGCAATTTGTGACACGGCTTGGACCAAAAGGGGATAGAGATAAATTAACGCTGAAAAGTTAGAAGTAATAAGAATAAAGCGTGGGGATTGACAGCACGGGATTAATATTAACAGTACTGTTATTTAAGATTATAGGATTATTATTGAACGAAATATCTACAAAGTGTTGATTTTATTAACACTATGAGCTTTTCCCAAAATTAAAATAATTGTGCGAACATGGGGTACTCGCCATTGCTATTTGTTGCTTGGAAACGCCAAAACATTGTGAAACACAAATTACATCATTTGACACACCACTCACATGCATCTTACCACGGATATGCCCATGAATGGTTATTTTCGATTAGTCCACTCACTCTTTCTGTATTAAGACTATAAGAGTCCGACACGCGCATTGACAATCAATGTATTACAAAACGGAATTTCATATGAAGAATTTAAACCACAAAATGTACTTCTCTAGTTGCTAAAACATGCATTGCAGTTTTCTCATTAAGAAACATGATTTGTATATTGCGAGTAATTATGCAGGTGACTCTTCAAAGAAAATAATGGTGAAGAATTTTGCGCCATCCACACTCAATATGAATTCGTTAACACAACTTTTTATGACTAATTTTCAAAGCTGCTTTTTCTCTTTTATTTCCTTAACTTTGGTATATTTGTGGGAGAAACTTTTTATATTAAATTATCAAACGTAATTTATGTTATGATAATACTAATGAACATATGAGTTGTTAGTAAATTGCTTTAAATCAAAGAGACATCACTTTGAAAAACATCATATTATTGACTATTTTATAATTATAAAACACAAAACACGGGGTTATTTTCTTGTGTACTAACCGTGTTGGGCTTAGATTCCCCAATGTGGAACAGATCCTCGCTTGTATTTTTTGTTTTGAATTTGGTCTAAGGATGACTACAAAATATTACAAAATTAATTGATGTATTTAGAAGAGATGACCTATATACATGATTATAGCAGAATCTATGACGAGGCGAAACTCTCAATTCAATGAACGCGATGATCAAGTAAAGGAATGATAAAAACCCGAGAGAAGTACCAGACAATATTATATAGAAACTCGGAGAAACTGGCGAACATTGAATTAAATAATTAATTCAATGCTCGCCAAGTTTCTCCGAGTTTTCTATATAAAATTAAATTTAAGCCGCGGAAAACTTTCAATGATCATACTGGTTTTATTTTTTATTAGTTGGCACATTCAGTTAGACACTATGTGAAATCAGTCTCCCAGAATAGAACAAACGAAAAAATTATCCCCATTTTGATGTTTTAGATACTTCTTTTAGAATCTAAAATTTTGCGACCGAATGAATGTTTTCGGAGTCCCGTAGAGTCTTCCTAACCGCCTCGTAATGATAGGCTAAAGAAAGGTGTAATAGGAGCCTTGTTTTGCAGACGCTTTTATACCATGTTTTGCTACGTGACTACATAAGTTGTCATGGGTTAGGAATGCGAGCTCAATGACGTCTTATTGTAGTTAACCATCAAATTTATTCGATCGATGTGTGCAAATATTAAATTATGACAGTCGAATATTGAGACACTCATCTATGATATTATTTGTTACCTCAACGATTTTTGCCATTGACAGCGTTACCACTAACCGCCTTAGAGATGTGCAAATAAAGTCAAGGCGATCGAATTCACCAATAAAACGCGGTCTCTTGCGCGGCAAATATCAATTGTCACAAGAATGACAAACATTGTTTGTTCCAGCAATGTTCCAACGGAAAGTTGACAATGCTGCCTACAGAGTGACCCAATAAAAAATTTACCCAAAATGAAAGTTATATTTTTCCAATTTTTTTAATTCGATATCTGTGGATTTATCATAAATAACGGGTAATTGAGCATCTTGCCTGAAAAAAAATGTTAATTTTGGTTGAGTGGTTCTCGAGATATGGTCTACTAAACAATAAGTCAGCAAAACAGACTTGTCCACGGAGCATCATTTTTCTTAGGCATGGAAATCCCCAATGCCAAAATCGAGCAGATCGTGTCCTCCCCCCCCCCCCCCCCCCCCCCCCCCGCCCTGACACAAGACAAAAAACTGGTATTTAGCACAACTGCAGACTTGTCCATGATGGTATGATAAGTACACATAAATTGTTTTGGCAACCGGGCTTTTCAAATTTCAAATTTGCCCAATGGCCTTCACTAGCTTCTCAGGAATTCCATATGCCCGGAGGATGATTAGCATTTTGCCTCGGTGTATTGGTGTCAAACGCCTTTTTGAAGTCAATAAACACCAAAGCTGTACTCAATTTGTAGTTCTTGATCTCCTCAATTATCCTCCTTTGTACAGGGGTCAAAATCAGAAGTTGCTCTAATTTTGGTTAATAAGGAAAGAAATTGTTCATTTACCTTAATGTATCAATGTTATATGTGGCAAAAGCAGGTCTCGGGGCAACATAATCCAATTGGCGTTGACCTCCTTTGACTTTTATCTCGGTAAGTAAACATTTAACATAACCAAAACTATACCATTTGGGAGTGTTCTTTTATTTGGCAATATTGCAGCTCTTTAAAATATAATCAGAGTAACTTTCAATGTTGAACCCTGTACAAATTGAGATTGACCCTTTTTGCCATTTTAGTAATTTTACCCTATAACTCCAAACCCAATGTTCGTAATTGGTACAAACTATACATTTTTGGAAACCTTATGACTAGACGGACAATATGGCATACATTTTAACATGACCGGAGTATTTTAAAAGTTTGACCCCTGTGTAACCTTAAATCGTCCCCTATTGAAAAAGTAACACCACAATTTGAGACTAATAACTACCTATAGCATTGATATAGAGGGTTCATTATAACTACCAAATATATATACCGCAAGGTAACAGAACTGTCAATTTTCCATAACCGTTTAAAATAGGCGAAAATTAAATTTTGCACCAACAGAGTTATACAGTCTATACCGTATCATGCATTTTTTGGCTCTACATAATCCTTCATGTCCTGTATTTATACTTACCTGGACTTATGACTGTCATTGTGCGTCATATTTGGAATGTTTGTATTATTCTGAATTGTCAATACAAAGAAGATACTTTTATTCATCAAGCTTGGTACCAAAATTTCTAAGTATATGTGTTTTAGAAAATCCAAGACTGTGGTAACCCTTCGGTGTTTTGGTTGCAAGTAAAAATGGCTCGGGCAGTCGAAGGTAAACTTTTCGGGAGCCCTGACTTCTCAAATTGCAAAACAACAAAATGTAAATGGCCTTTTTTATTCTTGGAACATTACCTGTGCGATAGATTTGGCCTGAAAAAATTTTAAATAAACTCCAAAATAGAGTTTCCAATATCCTATCATCAAAGAGTCCGAGAACTTTTCAAGAAATTGCGCGCGTCATTTTTTATTTTTTTTTTTTTTGGGGGGGGGACATATTAAAAGCTTTAAATGTGGCGTGTTATTATTTGTTGATATTGTCAGCAAATCAATGTTTGGTTCGTCGATGTGAAAGTAATTTTTGCACTTTTCCTGCACGCATTAAATTTCCGGGTCAGAAGAATGCCCTAGACCAAAATGAAGATTTAGAAAAGATTAACTGATCAATCACATCATTCCATTATCATAATCAATCCGACGTCAAATTTTGATTAACTCTATTGTACTACCATCGCTCTAAATAAATTGAAAAAAGTTGATTAGAATCTTGAAAAATATTTTAGCGATATTGATACAAACACAGAAAATAAAAACTTAACTGGGAATTTATAACCGTAACCCAGAATGGGCAAATGTCTGCACGCTCAACCAGTTAAGAATTAATTTCAATTCACTGAAATTTGGGAGAGGAGAGGAGTTAAGATTAAAAAGTCCTGAGTGTTTAAAAACATAACTCTAGTGTTTTAAAAATATTTGTCTTGCACGCAAAGACCCTTCATCTTCCTCTCAAAGGACTAAATCTATACTACATTTTAAAAGCTAACCATATGACTTGTTCATTCAGATTTTGTCATATTGTATTTTTCCATTAAAAAACGACAACAAATTATACCCATCAAGGAGATGGATGAAGAGGACGTTGTGTGGCTAAATTCTTCTCAGCCCCATCTAGATAACAACCCACCCCCCCGCCAACACCCCTCCACACCCAACAACCCACACATACACACACACACCCCCTACACCACCTCTTGACACAACAATAGCACGCACCACACGTACCTACTCCCGCGCCCACACAAGCACACGTGCCTGATTATTACACTAAATTAAAACATTATACTAACACATAGGGTATATATTTTCAGTGGCCTTATAAAGGCATACATTTAATGGTCACATATAATAGATATTATGAATGATAACACACGAATATCAGCCAATTTTCTGGATACACAAAGTTGATAGGAATTTGCTAGCCTATTTCAACGAAATCAACATGAAAAAATAGCCGAAGATGCGATATTTACACGTCTTTGAGATTCATCTCTGGAAAATCTAATCGCAAAAGCTTCACTCAAAACCTGTTTTCCCGCTACAAAGAGACAACAAAATGAGCATTAAACTCAATGTGATTATTTTAAAAAAAGAGAAAAATACATAATTTGTTTAAAAAAAACCATTTGGAGATTTACAACAGAACCCTAAGACTACTCCTATATAGTTCTTCAACAACCTCGAGGGTTCCTTAAAGAACCAAAAGATATCCTGATTTCCAATATTCCATATAATGCCATACAAATTTACCAATAACTGTCATATATCATGACCATAAAACAAAATTCAAATTTTCGTACAATGCCAATGAATTAATGTCGTTTCAATATTGAATTTTGATTACTTAAGTATAAACGTATGTAGACACGGGAGCACAAAACACGGTAACGGAATGGCCTTTATGTACCGAAATACATTAAAAGTTTCATGGGGAAACACACACATGTACATTATATTTCAAATTATATTGGTCTAATTACAAAAGAGACAATTCGCACAACACTTTGACCTACGTCATGGTTCCATGATTGGGTAGACGGCTGAGAAATAGCTGTTGCTTTGTATTGCATAAAATCAGCTCAGCTGCGTTTTCCACCTATCAATATCTAACTTCGATCATTACGATAAGCCACAAAGTTAGGCACTTTTTTCCCCTCAAAATGACCTAAACCCCATAAAATATACCTAGTTATTTGAGAACGTATTTTCTACATATACATAAAACATAGCTTTACTTACTTCAACCGTAATCATAGTTGAATTGATAAGTTATTCGAAGGTGAATTTTAGAACTTCCATAAATAGATACTATATTCCTCTTAAAGGTGGCGTGTTCCGACGTCTTTGGGACCCCCCTGAGGTACCTCGGAAGTAGTATCGAATTTGATATCAATGAAAGGCCCGTATTTTTTCTCATTGGCGTCCTTAATTTGAGCCCTCGCATCCATTTCATTCCCAAGATATAAACAAAAAAACCGCCGTTTTAATTGTTTTAACCACTTTATTAGCACAGTATTGAATAGGGCTTTGCAACATGCATTATTGCGTCTACCATCAAAACCGCAAGTTTGTTTCCCACGGTACTTGATGGGGTGTATGTGCAAGTGCCAGGCTCTCATATCAAGTAGAGAACACAATACACATAAATCGGAACAACCACCTTTAAATAAGTAATTTACAAATACTATATGGTTAGAGGGAAATAGGGCACATTATTTTCCCTTGGTACTGACTACGGGCCTATCACCCCGAACCCAAAGGGTGAGGGGTGATAGACCCGTAGCCAGTACCAATGGAAAATAGTGTGCCCTATTTTCCCGATATAAACCATGTAATATTTGTTTTATTACACCTCGTTGTGACTCTGTGGAGAGGTTGTAGGGAAATAGCCTTGTAATTTTGTATTGTTTGTTTTTTGTGTAATTAGGAATTCAGCCAATGAAATAAGCATGATTTTGTTCATGAAATTGATGAAGTATCATAACGTCAAATATGGTATTTTCAGGGGTAGACGTTTTTCATAAGAAGTCCCAATGAATGCAAATGAGTATTGCGCTATGCCAGTCATTCCGTCAAGGCGCGACCGCACAACGTCATACAGCGCAGGACGGAATCACAATTGTAATACCTCATTGCATCCATGGGACTTCTATATGAAACGTCTATCATTTTTCAGAGCCTCCTTTGCATGTGGGCATGTACTTTACAGTTCACAACGTAAATTGTCACAGCGAAAATGTGTGATCGATCGAGAGACTACATATAAAGGTTAACACGGTGTAATAACGGTTTTTGTTCGGATTATCTTCCAATAGTAAGTTTTGTCCGCAAGCACCATTTGTATTTGTACGAGCATGTTCATATTATAATTTTTATTTTATTGTTAAGCACCAAATAATTTTGTTCTTACTTCGAAGAGCCATAAAGTGATCACGCTTTATAATTTTTTTTTTATTAATCAAATAATGATATTATTATCTTGGAGTATTGCCTTAAGAGTTACTGTTATAGTCATGATAGTATTGCACGAATAAACATTAGGTACACGCGATTTAACAAGGCGCAAAAGTTGTTTTTAGAACACAGAAATTACAGAGTGAAAATTTACAGTTCCAATATTGCAACAGGAAAAGAAGCGCCAAGTTTCACACGTTTTAGTACTCTTCTTCTTCTTCCTCGCCCTCCTCTGCATCATTGGAGTCAACGCCAACCTCTTCATAGTCCTTTTCCAAGGCTGCGAGATCTTCGCGAGCTTCTGCAAACTCACCTTCTTCCATACCTTCACCGACATACCAGTGAACAAAAGCACGCTTGGCGTACATTAGATCAAACTTGTGATCCAGACGAGCCCAAGCCTCTGCGATGGCGGTGGTGTTGCTCAACATGCAGACGGCACGCTGGACCTTAGCCAGATCACCACCAGGTACAACAGTCGGTGGCTGGTAGTTGATGCCCACCTTGAAGCCAGTTGGACACCAGTCTACGAACTGGATGGTACGCTTGGTCTTGATTGTCGCAATGGCTGCGTTGACGTCTTTGGGTACCACGTCTCCTCGGAAAAGAAGACAACAAGCCATGTACTTGCCGTGACGAGGATCGCACTTTACCATCTGGTTAGCGGGCTCGAAGCATGCGTTGGTAACTTCTGCGACAGTCAACTGCTCGTGATAAGCCTTCTCGGCAGAAATGACAGGAGCATAGGTAGCCAGGGGGAAATGAATACGTGGGTAGGGCACCAAGTTTGTCTGGAACTCGGTAAGATCAACATTAAGTGACCCATCAAATCGCAGTGAAGCTGTTATTGACGACACAACCTGGGCAATAAGACGGTTCAGGTTAGTATATGAAGGGCGATCAATGTCCAGATTTCGGCGGCAGATGTCATAGATGGCTTCATTGTCAACCATGAAAGCGCAATCTGAGTGCTCAAGTGTGGTGTGGGTAGTAAGGATGGAATTGTAGGGTTCTACGACAGCGGATGCTATCTGTGGGGCGGGATAAACGGAGAATTCTAGCTTGGACTTCTTGCCGTAATCAACTGAAAGACGTTCCATAAGAAGTGATGTCAGCCCGGATCCAGTGCCTCCTCCGAAGCTGTGGAAGATGAGGAAACCCTGTAGTCCAGTGCACTGATCCGCCTGGATAAACAAAAGCAAAATGTAGAGAAATCAGAGTAGACAATTTTCCGATACCCCAAAATACATCTTGAATGGGGCAATATGCTTACCTCTGTAAAGAATACATTGTTTTGGTTTTCTCATTCACAAAATAGATTCATTTCCAAAAATACATTTAAAAAACGCTTTCAAGATTAATGTTTTCATAAGGGGTCCACATACAAACATGTAATTAATTAGAAGTACGGAAGTCCTGTCTCATGTATGAATACATGCCCTTATGTAGGGGGTGTATTCCCCGCAATTCCGCAAAAGGGGCAAATGGTCCACAAAGTAATTTTTTGCTGAAAAAATTTCAAAAAATCCTAAAAATGACCATTTTGGAAGTTCGACCCACTTTTAAAAAAAAATCTACGTAAGCGCAAATTTCCCCCAAAAGATACATTTTTTCAAAATTCAAAGTGTGTATGTCCCAAAAACACAACACTGGGTGACAGGCGCCATAAATTTGAAAAAAAAAACACACGACTACTTGTTCTTGTTGTAAGGTAAGATAGTACTGTTAGCTAATCTCCCCGAAAAGTTCATAAAGGTAGAATCTATATTTTTAAGATATGACCCCAGAAATTAAGTATAACCTGCAGGACCCATTTTTTTTTAAATTGAGGCGCTAGTAACTATAAATACGGCACTGTACTTTTTGTGTACAGAACCATTAATATTGATCGCTAAGTTCAACCACCATTTTCCTTTTTTAATGACAGGTGCTGCAACAAATATCAACATAATCCATTGGTAATAACAGCTAATAAACATTTGTCATTCTTCAATGCCACTCTTATGGTTACCAGCACTTCATTTTTGTAAAATGGGTCCTGCAAGTTACTTGATTGTTGGGGTGATGTTTTAAAAACGATTGACTCTATCACTATGATTTTTTCAGCGACATTAGCTAACAGTTTTATCTTACCTTGCAACAAAGAACAAGTAGTCATGTGCTTTTGTTCAAAATCTATGGCGGATGGAACCAATTGTTGCGTTTTTTTGGGGGGTATTACACTGTATATATTCTCTTCTACAGATAACAATTTGCTTCTTTTAATAGATGTTTTTTCTTACCAACTTTCTGACTCTGTCGAGTACCAAGTCAATCTGTTCTTTGCCGACTGTGTAGTGACCACGAGCATAATTATTGGCGGCATCTTCCTTGCCGGTGATCAGTTGTTCTGGGTGGAAGAGTTGGCGGTAAGTGCCGGTACGGACCTCATCTGAAAAAAAAAATCAAATTATCGGTTCAAAGATTAGCTAAACAAAATGTTTTCAATGTTTTGTGTACTTGCTTATTGGATATATTTGTATACAAGTATATATACCATTGCCGCCTTGTTATATTTGATGATATGACGAATGGTTACTTAAATCTATTTTGCTCAGAATATTCATTTACTGCATTTGGGAACAAATTGTCCACAGAATGTGGTTCGTTTCTAATAGGTTGGACCGTTGTTAGATGTCACGTGACTTTTAAGTTTTTTTTATTATCCCGGCGTTTATCTAAGTAACAATGAAACTTTATGCTGGCCTTAAAATCAGGTTAAATTAATGAGGAAACATTTTCCGCGTATCTCCTTATTTTTTTATATATCGCTGATGAAGCAAAATATCGAAGGCGACGAAAAAATGTTCTACGGACGGACGGACCTTTCAAGCAGAGTCGACCGGTTGGGCATTTTGTTTGTTTGTTTTGTTTATTTGGTTGGTTGTTTTGAGTTGGCTAGGTGGTGATGAAATCACGATGGGAATATATTAGACTTATCAAAAGCATTTGATACTATTGACCATAAAATACTACTTCATAAGCTCAAATATTATGGATTTAGAGGTATTGTCCCAAAAGCTCAAAACGACAGACATGTGAAATATTGTAGTTTGTTCCCCAGCTGACTGAGATGGCGGTCATTTGGCACAGATGTTGTTAAGTACGGACGATTTTTCGTGCAAAAATGGCAGGATCCCGCCTTTTATGCCGCTTTTATGGCGTCATATAGTAAAAAATGACTGTTATAACAAAAGATCGGCATTACTATTTGTTGATATAACACAACGCGAGCAATTTAGAGACACAATGGGTATTTTAAATTTTGGGGGAAATTACTGGTTGTGGCTTTAAAAAAACGGGCTTTGTTTTGTAGGTTCATATATCCTAGGATCTTCATCCCTACTATTTTGTTTATATTTTTTCATGCATCTCATTTTGTATCGTATGCGGTGTATTATTTTATGCTGTTAGTGAAAATAAACTGAACTGAAGAGTTGAGAGTGCATTCTCTCTCTTTTGCCTTTAAAGTATACACACCTTTTGCCGAAACATTTTACGAGGCAAATGTGGTTATTATGAACACAAGTACCTGGATTAATATCTCGGCGCTAGACGATTTGAACAGCCATTAAACCACATACGTATAATTAACGGCTATATTTGGCGATGCAACATGTGGCATATAAATACACATGGTAGAAATCTTGAATTAATGTGACGTTAGAGGATTTAAATGTATAGGTATAAAAGTTAGTCAAACTTGATGTTGCATATTAGTCGTCTCTATTGTATGGCGTTCAATGGACACACACTTGATGTAAATATCAGCTTTACTCAATACAATAGAATGAAGATATGTGTATCCATGACTCCTATGACGAATGACGCATGGCTAGTATGTTTTTGAAGCTTCCCTTTCCGTAATTGTCACATCCTGCCCTGATGCGGGTGTTATTGGGTTTCGGGACGGCCGCGTCCAGGGCTTGTCTCTAGGACAGCGCATTGCCTCTCTTTTCATTTTATAATGATTATAAGCAAAGCCGGGCATTACACTGGCCTTGAGAGGTGCCACGGCCCGGCGTAACCGTCTCGAAACCGTCTTGGAGAATATGTATTTGAGACCCTTAGTTTTCCGAAACGTGCAACGTAAACGTACACGTAAAGCATGATCTATCGTCTATGATTGGTCCAAAACGGGTCACATGACGTTTTACGTGAACGTTTACGTTGCACGTTTCGGAAAACTAAGGGTGTCTAATGTCTAAAGATAAATAAAACAGCAACAATCCGTGGATAAAATGAAAAAGAGGTACAATTTTTCAATCGGCCATAACTCGGTCAATATGTGTTCTTTTGGAAAGATTTTTTCGGTGTCGGAAACCAAACGAAATGCACTTTTCAGATGTGTATTGATTCGTATGGTTTACTTTTTTCTCTTCGTGGAATAGAGGGCGCTTTGAGGTGTTTTTTTAGACACCCGGTATACCATTTGACTGCTGATCTTACCGACGACAGTTGGTTCCAAGTCGACAAAAACAGCCCTGGGTACATGTTTGCCAGCGCCAGTTTCACTTAAAATGTGTTGAACGAGTCGTCGTTTCCACCAATCGTCTGGTCGCTGTTTAGAACTTTTCCCCCTTTTGTTTGTGCGGTTTTTTTTTTTGTATTTTTTTTTTCACAGAGTGAAGATGACGGAATGACATGCAGAAACGGAAAGCGGAATAAAAAAATCAATCTGTCCCTCCCACCCATGCCGACCTCAGTCCAATAATATCGTGCATATACCATTTGACTGCTGATCTTACCGACGACAGTTGGTTCCAAGTCGACAAAAACAGCCCTGGGTACATGTTTGCCAGCGCCAGTTTCACTGAAGAATGTGCTGAACGAGTCGTCATTTCCACCAATCGTCTGGTCGCTGGGCATTTGGCCATCAGGGGCGATGCCATGTTCCAGGCAGTATAACTCCCAGCATGAATTACCAATCTGGACACCTGCCTGTCCAACGTGGACTGAGATGCATTCACGCTGTAATTAGAAAATACAAACGTTCATGTTAATATCGAAAGAATATTCACTAATTTTATTTATCAATTATATAGATAATGGGCAGTCAATATTTCTTCGTAGTCCAGTTCAAAATGAACCTGGATGAAACAGTGATCCATAATTGCTATATGAGGCAAACCCGAGCTCACAGAGCTAGAAAATATACTTCATCAATTTAAATTAAACTTTAACAAAAGCTTTTGAGATGTTAAAAGTTGCTATCTCTCTTTGATAAAAAACTGGCAAAAGTTTGAAGATTATTACTCTGAAGAGCCAGTTTTTTATGTATTCTGTAACACTTTTGATACAATCCCGGATACAATGCATGACGTGTTTAATTTTAGATTTATACACAATAACAGTTGGATAAAGTTTAGGGAACGCCATCTGCTATAAACTAAACATATGTATAACGCCACGCTAAATTCGTTTTAAGTATCCAGATGCTAAATACTTCATTCAAAGTATTTAATGTTTATATTCTAAACGTGAAAGTTATGTTGCGTGAAGAGTCAACTGAATCGAGTGCCCTATTCTTTACCGTTGTAGGCGGACTGTGTCTTGCGGACTATAAAAACTTCTATATTGGTTTAATTCTGGCTCTGAGTATATCGTGGATCGTGCATGATATTCAAGACAGTCAAAAATCGCATCAGTACTTTGTCAAGTCTTGTAAATGCTGAGTTATCGTTCAAAACCGAAAAAGTAGTCACAATTGGCTTACTTATAACGAGAGATTTCAAGCCATCCATATTTTCTGTGTAATATAGTGATTTCATATAGAATAGACACTCAATACAATAGATTCCCTATACATTTTATTTGGCTACAGAAACAACTTTTAAATGAAAACAACAGGTGATTTGTATATGCTTATACGGTATTTCAATAGAAAACATATGATGAATTTCCTATTTGCTCCTATAGAAAATTAAAAATTGTTGTATACGAACGGTCCTCATGCAGATTGATTCTTTCAGGTGGGGATATTTTTGATAGAAAGCTTTAATTACACCAGTGCAAAAATCAGAATTTTCACATTTTTAGGGACACCTGTTATTTGAAATCTCTCGTCACAACAGCGATACAACCCTTTACTAAACTCATTAAAGCGTTAAAATTTCAGGCATGTATACGTTTATTTTTTTTAAAAAACATGTTTGAGAACATGCTTTAAGTTCGTAAACACAATATTTTTTGTAATTAAACACATTTACATGCTTCAATTTCAACACTTGAATGTGCTAATTAAAGCAATAGTGGAGTGTTAAACTAAGCATTTTGAGGTGTTTCAAAATTGTTACAAAACCCTAAACATTTTGATTTACAGTGAGGAAAGGTTATGAATGATTGATGCATTCACCTTTAAGAACGTTATTCTTTAAAAAAAAACCTGATGTTTGTTCTATAACAATTAAACGTCAACATAAGTGCCATTCCAAAATTTGCTTCAGGTTTTCATGTAACTTCTTGACGTGCAATTTGTGTTGAATACGAAATGCTCGGCAAAATCCCCTGTGTGCTATACTCAATATACCCATCAGAAATAGGTACATTTATAGCTGAAGAAGACATTAGGAAAGGAAAAGCACACACATTAATTGTAATGAGAAAACTCATAGCGAGCGGAAGAAATGTTCTCTCAATGGATAGAAAATGGCGTCATAAAATCGATATTACAGAAATTGATTAGGGACAAGCGATATTATGTCTAAGCCCGCCAATATCGACTTTACTCATGCTCTTACTTGTTCACTTACGCGCTCACTTTTGTTGAATTTCCGGAGACAGTGTCTGTAAAATTTACCATCGCCGTTGAGTGTTGAGTTTCCTTTTGAAACTAAATTTCAACGAAATCATATTTATGAAATCGAAATATAAACGAAAACGAACTCTTACCTATTTTGTTTATTTAAATCCTTCTTTTTGAAAAAAATATGAACATTTAATTTTGGATGCGAGATTAGACATTTACACAACCAAGTGGTACATTAAATGTTTAACATGTAAATTTAGTTGTGTTTAAATAATCGGGTTCTTTAAGCAATGAAGACAAAACTCTTAAAATGGAAAAATCACCATAAGTCCAACATCATGAGAAATGCAAAAAAAAAAAAGATACCTACGATGTCTAAAGGTACCCCCAACCGATTACAACATATATTTTTTTCCGTTTTATAGGAAGGGACATTACCAACATACTTTAATTCCAAAATTTCATTTGAATCCGAAAAGTACACAATGACCTATAGAGTATTGTACAAACTATTTACCGTAAACAAACCATATTTTAACCTGGGTAGTATCATAATGGGAAAGAAGTCAGCCAAAATATTTTGCAGATGAGATGAGAAAATACAAGGTTTCAAATGTTACTAAAATCCCAGGTTTTATGGTGTGAAACGTGGGGATGAGGCTGAGGATCGGGTAGTGCCTTTTTAATTACATTACATGTATTATAAACTAATATTTGATTTATTATTTAATTAACAAAACGTTATGAACTGCTTTGAGATTATGATATTCACGATTGTCTTAATTTAAGCTAGCCAAACTGTATTTTTAGTAGAATCACTTTGCTATGAAAGTTGTAACTATAGCTGTCTATTGTTAAAAGCACAAAAAGTAGCAGTTTTAGTTTGGAATGTTATTAACTTCTGGTGAAGGCGTATCCTTAAAATGCTCATAAGGAAAGCACGAACATTGATTAATCTCCTATTAAACCAACCGCGCCATTACGTAATTCACATAAACTGTACATGTTGTAAGCTTGAAAGATGTACGTTATTATTGAAGATAGCATTCTTTATTGAAATTACAAGAATGCTTATAGCCGCATGTATGTTGTCAAACGTACAAGCTCAGATCACGGCATGTATAATTTGGATTGTGACATTAATCCTATATAGACTGAAAATCGCCCCGGACATGGGCCCCATGTTTGTCGTTGAGGTAGAATCGTCTGAACATTGCAAATATATTCACACATGTCCTGAAATAGCTTAGCGTGCGGGATGATCATCCAGGTCTCGCTTCAGGGTGCGCGTGTCTTTCATTGATATGACAACAGTTCGCATGAATCAATTCCTATGTTGATAGCGAGAATGCTGAGTAAATGACGGAGAGCTTGTTGAAATGCGTGAGCGATCGGCTTGAATTTTTTTCTGACATATTGACACTAGCTTCTTACAACAATATTCACATTTTCCGTTCTTCATTTCAATGGCGTATCAACATTGTGCTTAGTCTAAAGCGTGCAAACACGGTACATTTATGGTGCCAAACTTTGCACAAGTTTCCTTTCAAAAATGATATTGTTGTCAAAAATATTGAAATCATATAAAAGTATGAAATCAGTATAATATTTGATTTAGAAGTGGTTCACAACCTTCCCTTGCCGTGGAGAAGCGTGTTGGCTCCTTGACTACCCTTACAATTAGGTTCTGGGGCAGGATACGCGCGGTTTCGCGTATGTCTGGCAATGGGCGTAGATATAAATAATGGCATCTCCATACCCTGCCTGCAACCCCCCGACACAATTAAAGGATGTTAACGAACGGTGACTTTTATGACTTACGTACAATTATTGTCATTCACTGTTCAATGGTTATTGCTACCTGATGACAATTTAATTTCGCTAGCTGATGAGAATCTCTACAAGATAAAATTATCAATTAAAACGTGTGATAAGTGCATGCCAAGAACAGAAATGTTTGTTGCAATGTAGACATAAAATTGACATTGATTTGAAAAAAAAATCGTGTTCTAGCATAATGTGAAAGAGAGATCTTTCCTCCTTTGCATATTTTATTATGCTTATTTCACATACAAAAAAGCCCCGTTTTGGTTTTTTTCCCTGCTCAATTTTGAATATTTCGAAACTCGTCGTAATGGGGTGATACCTGTAATTCCATATACCGACGAGCTAATACCTGATAACGTAAAGAGTTGCAATTAATTTTTGAGTCCAAAACACAAATTAAATTGGTTTACACACACACAGCGCGCGCAAACACACAATCACACAAACACAACACAAACACCCACACACACACACACAAAAACCACAGGAAGCTGTTTGCCATGTATTATTATTATCTATTGCTTTCTATGTTGGAGAGATTCTTAGTCTTCAAGATTATGGGGGAGTAGGTACGTGGCATAAATGGCGGTGTCCCGGAAGGTAATCGGACGTACTTTTCAGGATGTCGCATGAGTCATCGCAACTCATATGTCAGCTCCCTGTATCCGACAGACTCATGCAATATTATTATACTCATCTGCAAAAAAATCTCTACCCCTCTTTACATACTTTAGCATTGGCGCATTTTAGATGAGACAATTTCAACAATTTCGCTACATTTTTTCCATGGCTTAGAACGGAACTTCTAGTCGTCATAATTATTAAAATTTTAATTACGGTGGTACTTGGATTGTTCCTGAAAATGCCCTTGTGCTGTCTTCTATGGCAAATAAACATAAGGCGTTTTGAGTTTGATCGTAGTCTTGCCCTTTTATCAAAAACGTTATCAAAATTTAGGGAACGTAGTTTAAAAATACTTCTAAAATAGATATTATTTGTATACAAACTGCACCAAACTTACTCTCTAAATGTAAAACGAGTGAGAACGTCACTCTCCAAGTGAAACTCTTGTAAACCACTCCAAAATGAGTAGTTTTTACTTAAAAAGAGTGAATATCCACTCAAAAAGAGTAAAACTCGCTCCAAAAAGAGTGGATTTCCACTCGTTTGAGGAGTTAAACGAAGGACAACACTTTTAAGGAGTTAAACGAAGGACAACACGAAAACACGAGTGGTTTACAAGAGTTCCATTCTTTTGTGGAGTGAAATTTTCACTCGTTTACATTTAGCGAGTAAGCCTTATTAAGCAATATTATCACATATCATATGACAATCGCCGCCTTAAGTGTTCTTGATGTAAGGATTTTTGTCCCTTTCGATTTGTTTTTAACAATGATAACACCTCAAAGTGGTTGGCTATGTATGGATGATCTCTCCGACAACAACGACCCCAGTCTTTGGCCCGTTTGTACTAAGTAAAGGCCGGTCTATTTTGTCCATGTTCGTTTGATTTTTTTTAAAATTAAAAGTGAGGTTGACATTTTAAGAAAATCAGAGAGCATTCGCCAAGTCGTAAGTGCAATAGCTGACATGTGCTAGGACAGGGATGTAAGACGACTTTTAATTTATCTTTCCCTTGAGTCAGTGGCTCTTATATAAGTTTGCGGGTGCCAGGCTCTCATGTCGAGTGGAGAACACAATACACATAATCGGGACAAGCACCTTTAATTGCAAATTATATATATTTGAAGTGGTATAAATATCATTGTTATATTATTATCTATAACCGGTAATTTGTTATTCTGTATTATCACTTCTCTTTTCAAAATAATTACTGTTATAATTTTTGCAACTGATGATTATTTGATTGACAAATAAAATCTGAAATCTGAACAATTTCGAGAGCCACTGACCAAAGACTTGGCATAAGAGTATGTTTGATAGGAATTTCTGACAAATGGCAGCTATTGCACTTAAGACCTTGTTGCACTCACACGGCGATTTCGCCATCACAAAACATTAACTGTTCATTAACTTTTTCTAGTTGTTCTAATGCATTTGATTTGTACTTTCAAAATAAATGTAGTGCATGTACCGATCGTTTGATACAGCCCATATATGATTAATGTGTTCCCAGTTATGTATCAAATGAGACAAAAGTTTAAAATTTTAATGAAATTCTTAATTTTTTAGGTGCTTAAAGTTCTTCAAACAAATATGAAGAGATTTGTCAAAGTTTAACCAAACAAGGACAGGGGTGGTTACCATAGTTATCGGTGAACGATAATCAAATTAGATGCTATTAAGTATATAGATAACATAAATTGTATATTTTGGTTAATTTAGTGTTAAAGATATCCTACACACAAAACTAAAACATTATTTTTTGTCCCAACTTATATAGCGTATGTACGTTAGGTTTTATCACATCGGATTCATCGTTCAAGTTTAAGTTAAAGCATTGAATATATGATTTAAACACGTTCAGCTGTCTTAAGACCAATTTTCTGAACACAGAAGTGATCAGAACTTTTAAAATTCAACAGTTGCCAAATGCAAAGTTAGTCAAACAACGCAAAGCTATGTGCGACAGATCTTAGCAGTTTGAAGGGGAGAGTTTTGTGTACATGAGTATACCATACAAACGCATTAATGCAACACGGTGCGCCAAGCCAATCGCCCTTTTTCTCTTTTATACAGTGTAATAACATTGAATAATTAGGGGCCTAGGTCGAAACAGTGACCTTGCAATAATTAGTCAGGCAAGCTCTGCATGTATAGAATATATTATAAACTGCCGCTTCGTGTCTGTAATTATATTAATCAAAGAATTCGAATCAAAATCTGATAGGAAGTGAATCAATGATACGGTAATACCCGGTGACTTACTGCATGAGCACATGATCTATTTATGATGGCTCATACATTTTGACGGGCGACCCGACGTCATGCTATCTTCCGTAGATAGCAGCGGGTGTTTGCATAGTTTGATGGGTCTCAAGAGCTGTCTGCCATGCGTATTAGTCATGATGAAAACTACCCAGGCCCTTAAAATCCCTTTGGTGACACAAAACATAAATACACTGTCCCACTAAGATATCAGTGACGTAGTAATGTGACTTTTTCCTAAGTAAAAATCATCCATATTTTTAGAGCTCTAGTTGTGCATTTCGTATGCATTCGCTTGGAATTCGCCATCACTTTTACAGATAGAGGCGCCGTTAGCTTGTTTACCTGTACACTGTAAATAATGTGTTTGGGACTTTTGATATAATTTTTAAGCACTTGAACACTCAAATTAAATACTTAGACATTGGGACAATTAATTCTAAATATTTACACATTTAATCTAAAACACTTAGTATTTAATTATGAAACACGATATTTATTTTTTTAACCGTGCACATGTTAAGAATTTAAAGCGTTTTGTCTTTATAGTGTTTAGGCGTATACCTTTGTTATTGAGGAGTTATAATAAGCGTTAAATTATTTGAAGTGTTTTAAAAGGGTTACAAAACAATAAAACTTTGATTGACTATAGGCTCTATTCAGCCGCTTAAATCCGTCGACATATAAAGTGGGCGAGAAAAAAGAAACAGCCGTATATACAGACACCCGGCACCCATGGTGGAAGAAACCAACCTAAGAGATTGCTCAAAAGCTGACAGTGAAATAAGAACAAAGGAAGGGTTAACGACATACACATTTTACAACACATTTAAGAGAAACCAATAGACATTTACAGACGCAGACATCCACACAAATGGACAGATACAGTCAAACAGAAATACATTTCAAGTAAGCCAACTCCCCACTCAGGTGTTTAATATGATTATAAACGTGATAAATAATGTACAATCAGTACAATATTAATAGGTTCTTGTCGGTGATTATATAAAATTTTAATCGTTTAAATGAGATTTCACAGTATGTAGGCTAAACTTTGCTCAAGAATTCTAAAAAAAAAAACAATTTTTTCGACAGTATGGCACATTAATTTTGTTGACTTTGGGGAGTGTCTAAGCCCTCTCTGTAACTCACTCATTTAGTCACTCACTCACTCACACTCATGTTACATTAAGGCCTTTCATTATTTTTATCAGAAACTTGGACAAAAAATAGCCACTGGACCTTAAATCTTTCCTGAGATCAAATAGTCAAGAATCTCAGGTGTCAACATCTTTGAATGTTTGGTTGGATAGCCTTACCTATAATATACTGTGTAATAATTGCATCCCCTTATAAATAACTATATCGCATATAATCAGGTCACGCTTATTTCTGCTAACATATAATTTATTAATGTACAAATTTAGATGTTAGCGTCAAAGTACAAAAGAATGAATACCCTGTGGAACTAACCCATAAATAATTATCGCTCTTTAAGCAGCGTTAAGTCGACCGCGCTTACATATGTGTCCTAAGGGATGAACAACACGTGCTGCTAAGAATATCCTTAAGGCATATATTCTTTGCAGCAAGTGCCAAATAGGGGGACATATGTTAATGGCGCCTTTATTTTATGAAGTTCATTATTTCAAAGTTTATTTATACCTTTTATACAGTTGATGCTGCTAAGTAGGTAACATATACCAATGTTAATGTGATTTAAAATAAAATATTGATAAAGTTAGAATTTTATGTTCACAATCCAATATTATAATTACTAGAGTCCAATTAAACAATAATTTTAACTAAGTAGCCTTATATGTTAAGTTTCTTTTTTCAGTAAGCATCGCCCGAGTATTTGTAAACATAGATCCAGATATGATCTAAAAAAATGAAGATCTTCAAAATGTAAACTGAATAAAAAAGCTGTAGCATCTTCTAACACACCACGCCCTTAAATTATGACTAAGAACCTTTACCTAAATCACATCATCTGTTCAGCACCAAACACACACAAAACCTTTGTTTCGAAACAGTACAAATCTACTAAATCGTTTCAAAAGAACTCATGTACTTACAATACTTTACAATAAGTTGTAGTATACTTTCACCAATGAAGAGTAGAAGAGAATGTTGTTGAAATAAAGACAGCCCGGCAGGCCTTTTGGCGTGATGAACCACTCGGCTGGTTATAAGCTCAACTGTCCTCCTCATTTCCGTACTCCTCACCCTTGCAAGAGTTTCAGTACGGCTCATCAATGGACGAACATTTCAGAAGCTTACAGTGATCGCGCCCCATCAGGCGACGTGCTGAGAAATTGAACCGCATTCTAATGAATTTTCAATGGAGTTAACCTCATGAATAATTTACTATTTAACCGCGATTTGGGATTGCAAATCTGTTAGGAAGCCACACGATTTGTCTTCTAAAATGCATAGGCCCGCCAGGGTGAGAGATACTGGATGGGTGTTTTGTGCATATGGAATGCCTTGTTAACTAAAAAACGCAATATTATTTACTACTTGCTCAAAGTATATTAAGCAATTCGTTGCATCATATGAAATATGGCATTAATATTTTAAAATATTTTACTGTATAATACAGAAACCTAAGAAATGTAAGGATTTTCTTTATTAATTTATTTAAAAAATATTTGGTATTCATCTCGGAAATGGACTTGCATGTACATTGTGCAGAACTGGAGTAGAAATTGCCGGAGAAATTGCGATATTTCCTCCGTGTAGTAATTTTTATATGCTAGCTTTTCTGAATTTTTGATAGTAAATTCACTGATTCGATATAGCAAATTAGCTATATGTGAAAAGTTACAATATAATAGTGCGAAGTATTCAAATATGCAAAAATCCGATTTTGAAACAAAACATAGGAAATATCCTCATATCTATTATATTATATACGCCAAGTGCTTTACGCCTTGCATATTATGACCACTTAAAACAACATCAGCTAAATTCATAATTGGAAGTTCCCTTATACCGTAAAATCCCCCAAGCTATTTAAGGAGTTCAGTTCCTGAAGCTTATTCCGTTTTGAATTCTTGAATATTGCATTTTAATGATATGGATAAGGTTGTCATATTGATCTTTTGGCATTAATTAAAGCACTGGTCACATCGCATCGCCTTTGTCCTATTTTACTTCATGTAATCCATTCATTTTCATTTCCTAGAGTGTTTTTTTTTTAAAAAAAAAAAAAAAAAAAAAAAAAACCAAATAAGTTGATATTGATTAGGTTTTATGACAATATTCTTTACTACTTTGACAAGGAATTATAGCAATTCGTGGCAATCATACTGAAATATAAAATTAATGTTTAAAATGTTTTACTGTGTGATAAGAAAACTAAGAAATGTAAGGACCATCTTTATTAATTTTTTTGATATTTATTTCACGGAAATGGACCTGCGCATGCTTTGTGCAAAACTGGAGTAGAAATTGCAATATTTCCTCAGTGTAGTCATTTTTATGCTAGCTTTTCTGAATTTTTGATAGTAAATTAACTAATTCGATATAAGGAATTAGCTACATGCAGTTACAATATAAATAGTGTATAATACTGTGAAATCTACCTCCAGTTAAAGGTGCAACAAGAGATTTGAAGGCATCCGTATTTTCTGTCATAGACACTCAATAGATTTCTTACCTTTTATTTGGCTACAGAAATGTCTTAAAGTGACAACAAAAGTTGATTTTTATATGCTTATATTTCAGTATAAAACATAGGCTGAATTTCCTATTTGCTCCTATATAAAATTAGAAATTGCACAATTTTTGTACCAAAGAATTAATTCCCAGCTTAATTCATTCAGATGAGGATATTTTGATAGAAAGCTTTACATCGGTGCAAAAATATGAATTTTCACATTTTTAGGAACACCTGTTGTGTGAAATCTCTCGTTGCCCCTTTAACATTCAATAAAATCTTATTTTCAAAATGACGAATGAAATGGTTGACAAAGTATTCTTATAAAATATAAATTATTGGATTCAAGGGATCTAAGCAAGTTTGTATGTGTTACTAGCGGTATGTTTATTTATTTTGGCATATATAATATGATAATTTAAATATATTTTGTTATTCTTACCAATTCATTCCCTTCATTATATATTATTGCATTATAATTATGCATATTATGTATCTATTGTAGATTTTTGTAATTTTTGAATTTAAAGTTAAATACTGTTTTATCATTTTGGTCAAAATTGCTTTCTGCATATTTTATATTCTAGTTTATTGTATATTTTTCATGTTTTAATAATTCTAGTTTATTGTATGATGCACTATTACTTGATTTGTGGTATTGTGAATACTGGATTGGAAGCTAATTCTCGTTATTGATTGTATCTTTCTAGTAATATAATGTACTTTTAACACTTTAGTGGACAAGGGGTGGTGAATTCGCGATTTAAATGATTTAAAATTGTTGCCGGGAATTTTGATACTCGACTGTCACCGACGTGCTCAAATTAAATTAAGACCTTTACATCTCATGTAAAAAAAGTAAACATATTCTATTAATTTCGAAAAACACACGAAGTAATATGAGCTAAATGTACTGTCAAACCCCAACAAAATTGTAACAATTATTATACTACGGGCTACCATCACCCCCCTGCACGCCCGGGGATTTTTGGAGACAACCATTTTTGTGAAGCTTATACCATAAGCAACTGAATTCAGGTTGTCTGCAAAAATCCCCACCCTGGGTTAAACGGTGAGGGCGCTTTTTCAAAATGGCTGCCAAAATGCAACCACCCCCTTCGGGAGAGAAGTACCAACATGCCTAGCACAACACAGAAACATCACAGGCACTTGATTTTGGTATCAATAGATAGCTATGGTGCTCCTCTTTCCATTGATACCAAAATGAGTACCAACATGCCTAGCATTACGTCACAATGACGTCATAAATTCGCATGTTAGCAAAATTGTCAATTTCCATAGACACACATAGGGGAAAATTCAATTTTTCGCCAAAAATGTTAGGACTATCCAATTTTCATGCGGTTTTTGAAATTACTAGTTTTATATAATGAGAGCATTTTAGTGCTATAATTTGATTAATATAATAAGTTTTTTGAGTAGCTAAAATTGCTAAAAATTTTCCACCCTATATTCAGTATTTTCATACTTTCCTCAACATATGACGTCATAGTGACGTCATAATGGTGATGTTGGCACTTATTTTGATACCAATGGAAAGAAGAAACTCTAAGCTACCCTGTGGTACCAAAGTAACAGGAATCGGATGTTAAGTAATGAAAATCACAGGGGGTGGTACCCTCCCCCTTTTCGGGAGTTTGTCACAAAAATGGCTCAGGTAGACGAGGGTTAAGTCAAAACGTGACAAGTATATCGATGCCTTCCTAAGCCTTGGAAGATCGACTGATGTGCCAGAGCACTCGTATGAGAGATTTGTTGAGGATGCACACCCAGAGAGCCAATTATCAAGCCCTGATTTAGTACCATGCAGATGTGGCAGAGCCAAAAATTCCTCCACCAGATGATCATGGTTGGAAGTTAAATGATGGTGCACTAGATTCAAGTGGCCATCAGGAGAGTTGATGCCACAAGAGTTGTCTGACATAATAGTAGAGGAAGAATAATCTGATACAGAAGAAGACAATTAAGACATGACTCAAGAAGAGGAGGAGGAAAGAGAAGATCAATTTCTAAATCAAAGGAGCTGCATTTAAGCTCGTATACCAAGGAAACAGCATTGCTTAAAAGATCGCCAATTGAACAATATACCAATGATTATTAAATTTGGAAATTCTTCTTCCAAACACAGTGGTTCTCAAATGTGATCTAGCCAGAGGTGGGTACAATGTCTGACTGCTTCACTGAATTCTGCAAGGTCCTTGTCTGTGCATTGTTGCACAACATTGGGCAAGACCAAGAGATGCTCCAGTGTCTTGATATGCTTCCAGGTAGACTCACTTCTGAAGTTCTGCAAAGAAACCTTTGATCGGCTGATTCTGGATCTCAATCAGCTGAGACACCGCCACTCAGCCCACGAGAAGCCAGCCTCAGGCGAAAGACGCTCACCAGGCTCAATACCAATAGATGCCACTTGGTTGACAGCAAGTCTTTCTTTCCACAAGGCAACTCCACCAAACTCCTTAGAGACTATTTCAAAGGACCGGACTTGCCTAAGAAACTATCCCGGAGCTAAGGCGGTTAGCAGCCGGCCTCTTTCCGAACACAGGGCGCTCCATACCAGATACTTGGCAACTATACTCATGCATGCTACGCTGCTGCATGTATAAGTTGTCCGCTGGAGCTGGCCGAAGACACCCCGCGACAAGCCGGCAGGAGGCATCCAACGACGGGTCAAGCTTCTGGGCGGACCCTAACATACAGGGCAAGCATACTCCACACATGAGCAGCACAGGGCAAGCGCCGTCGATCTCAGGGCATGCGGGCATACAGGGTAATGGGGAAAAGCCCGTTGTGGGGGTTCAGGGGCAGAGACCCCGGAAGCTCTTGAGTTTAACAAAAATCAACAAAAATCACAACAACAGTATTTTTTTTCTTTTTCTTTTTCCGAAACATCATTTCAGCGCCACCCTGAGGTGGTGTCCGGAGCATCTGCCCCCTCCCCTTGCCCATCCCTAGCTACGCCACTGCTTCCGATGTGGGTCTTATAAGAGAGTGCAGTCCAAGATGACTCCTAAGTAAACAGGACTACCACAGTGCTCCAGAGGTACGGCCGCGCAGACGGAACGCATACACCTGTGCCCCGATGGACTTGCGGCGCCTGTGGTTCTCCTAACAATAAGGGGCGAGCCATCTAAAGGCCTTGGGCTCCCTTGACAATCTGCATCTTGTGCGCCACTTCCAAGATTGTCTTTCCAGACAAAACGACAGGCTCCCGCACTCTCAGTCCGGTCGCCGGAAACAGATGACGAACAGGAGAGGCATGAGCACGCTCCCCCGGGGCATATCCATTCCCTAGCTCACATAGACCACAACCAAGCACCGGTGTGTGAAGTACGTTAGTTTCTTAACAACAACTTATGGTTGACGCGGTGGTTGCGTCAGCGATGCCGTACACCCTTGCTGGCTCTCGCAAGCAGTGTAGTAAGAAGCTGTTGCTCACTTAGTAGCCATCCGTCAACACATAAGACTCAAGAAACCATGTTTATGCGGTTTCAAGGTGATCAGTGTTAAGGAGGTGTGGTCGTGACCATTTTTACGTAAAGCGCCCTCTATATACACCACTTGAAAGGTTAAATACTTCATTTTAAGTGTTTACTTACCTCAAACTAATCCACCGGTGCATGACAAAGTATATAATTAGGTGACACCGGCATTTTGCTTTAGAGGGCATTAAGGTGTAAATACAAGGTGTGTTAATTGTTGTGGTGGCATTTTGAAATTTTTTTTTTTTTTTGTGACGCCTCTAGCGGCAGGTTAGCATGCAAAAAGGTGTTCAACTATTCCTTGGTGTGTTTGGTGCGGGCTGAAGTAGTCACATAGTGCATGAATTTGGATCAAAAATTAAGATATATGTCCAAAAAAGGGCATTAAGTGAATATTGGCCGCCATTTTGAAAAAAAAGCGCCCTCACTCTTAACCCAGGAGGGGGATTTTTGCAGACAACCTGATTTTGATAGTATTATGTATAAGGTTTCCAAAATAGTGGTTTCCAAAAATCCCCGGGGTGGCAGACCCCCCCCCCCCCCCCCCAAAAGGTTCCGTTAGGGACTCACGACCTATATCTTTTCCCATTCTTTGTGTTTTTTTTTCGGTTCTCTTCTTTTCGTTCTTTTCTTGTTTTTCAGCGCTATTTGTTTTTGTCTCTGTTTTGTCTTTCGTGGATTTCTGGCTCTCGCTCCCTTCTCTCCTCTCTCTCTTTCTTTCTCTCTCTCTATCTCGCGCCCTCTCTAGCTCTCTCTCTCTCTCCCGTCTCTCTTGTTCGTCTCTATATGTAGTCGCTTTTCCTAGATCATTCATTGTTTCTTTATCTGTCTCACTCTTCAATAGTGATTCATTTGTTTCTTTATCTGTCTTTCTTCAGATGCTCGACTACAAATGTTCTTTTGTTTTGGCAATACCTTTAACGTAAAGGAAAACAGTAAATCATTGTTCAAGTTGCCATAATTAGTTCAAAACAAGCCCAATAGTAAATTGCCTAACAATAACAATAACAACGCAATTTACTTGAATTCTTTGCAATAGTCAACAATGGAATGTATTTTTGGCACAATTGGTTTATTTGACAAAATTGTCGGTATATTTTAACGTTGTTATCATTTTTAGTAAGTTTGATTTTAATTATAACAAAAAAATCGTCAAATCTGATTTGCACTAGGCAATACGATAGTGATTCTTATTCAGGGTGCGTGGTTGTTGAGATAATCGCGAAATTCTATTGGTTTTAGGTGTCTATCATCCGCCGATATTCGACAGGGAAGATGGACAAGGTGACCGCGTATTTACGGGCTATGCATATTCATTAGAATGAGCGGCGTTTTCAAAACAAATAACCACGCCCGGACCTACTTTAAAAGGACGTCAACACGATCAATTATGAGTTGGTGTTACTGGCAATACGACCTAATTTTGATATTTTATTCTTAAATGCAATTATTTTAAGATGAGGCAATTTGAGGATTTTCGGGAAGGCATCTTTGCCGTTTTTCGCATCTGTCGGGACCGAAGGACATCTCCGTTAATCGGTCTCAGTTCATGTCAGTCATCCCTGGACCATATGCCGTCTGGACTTTTCAACGCTCAGCACTCGGTGAACAAAGCGATTGCCTGCATGTGGCAGCGAAATGCGAATCCTCAGCTCACATGTGCTCAATCCATGGGGGTGTACGGGTCTATTAAAAAATCAGTGACTGTGTGCAAACGGGCAGGGAAGAACAAGGCAGCGCCGCGGTGGTGTGTGATGCGAAGAGCAACTGAACTTTGTTTTTATACGTACGAATTATTTATTAACGAACAGTATTACAATGTATTTGGGGGAGTGTGTTCAAACCCTCCTCTGAGTGTGAACAACGATCGATCAGCTGATGGAAAAAATAACTTAAAAACAACGTAAACAAAACCTGAATAATGCACATGCACACACAACAATATAAGAAGAAATAAATTAAAAACAAAAACCTAATTAAATGGGAATATGTCTGTTTTGTTTGGGAAAAGCAATGCAATAGGCCCTAAACCAAACAAAATGTTAGGTTACTTCTGTTTTTGTCCGAGGCCCAAAATTGGTATTTTTCTAAAAGTGCACCGAGAACCCCCAAGGAAAATGAACACAACCAACAATTAAAACAAACCAAAAACAATGCCAATTTAAAAAGCAAGGTGCCCGTTTTTCAGAGACACATTTTTTTTGCTTTTCTAGGTGAAATAAAATAGTGACGAAACCAAAAATGTGAAATCACATAGAATGAAGCAATTTAAACAGGTTAGTTTTGAAAAAAAAAATCACTTCTTGGTTGCTGAAGATGTTGATAATTATTAATGTTAATACAAAAAATACAAACAGTCAAATTTAAGCAAAAAAAATACAAAAAAATATTTTTATATATAAGCACACTCCACGAAATGTTTTCAGATGATATGAAACCACAATAGGCTGTTAAACCGTAAGAAATATTAATCAGGATTAAGAATTTCGAGTGGTGTAGATCACATAGCTTCAAGTGTATAACACATATGAATGTTCAATAGCCTTGATTAGTTACTGGGGGTTATTAAAATTGTTGCAGATGCAATTGTCACTCTCACAGTCTGTCTCACGAACGAAAAAGCCTAGTCGATGGAAAGCAAGATCATGATGCACGGGTAGGTGTTTAGAAAATTTGCCAATAATTACAAAATTGTGATCTTATGCAAGAAAAACGTTAGTTTTGTTTGGACTCATAGAACAAGTCTATTATTTAGTTTTACGATGAAACCGTAACGCATAGCCACAACAGTTTCATCACACTGCATGTGTGATCCTGATTGAAGCTGCGCCCTAGGCGAGGAGGAAATATGACGTTCCAGACTGTGGCCAGGGGACCGGTGTAGTGCGAGTGCAACGTTAATATTATCCGTTGCACTTACACCTTTAGGCATAGATTAGAATGCATTGTTAATTACTTTGAAAGCTTTTTGAATCACTTTGAGCTTGGTTGTAGACCTATAAATCTGGCATCCTGCGATAATTTTGGCCTCCATACGAACGATATCATCCGAGTCTGAGATTCACATTGTGATGTGATCGTGCCACAGCTCGGGGCCACGGGGGCAAGTAATATGCATGTCGATGGTTCATGACTATGGTCGTGAGCAACGATATACACTCACCTTCGTAAGTTGTTCTGTGTTCTCCATGAATATGGAAGAGTCATATTTTGCTGCAAATAGTCATAATTTTAATGTGAAGCAACACGAAATGCAATGCACTTTCGTTACGTTTGAAGTGTTTACATTTGAAATCACTGATGAGAACCGCATCAATTATTATTTCTCTTCCGCGCGATCTTTGGACTCGAACATTTTGTTTACAGGGGGCTGCATTTCACGGTTCTGTCAACAATATTCGCAATTAGTGCAGGCGAAAATACCAATTTCACGCAAATTACGAACAATAACGATAACTGGAATAAGAATGAGAATAAAAGAAGATTTCTCTTATTTCGAATAATCGGGGTCATATTTGATAGCAGGTCAATATTTTTTCGTGGTGTACAGAGCTATCGCGCTGTCCACACTCAAAATATGGAACAGGCCTACAAATATGGGAGGCACGATATTCGATACCGATAAGAGGAAATCCTGTCTGTATTCTCTAAAGTATTGTTATCTAAAGTAATGTTAGTAACTCAAAGTAAAACATATCTTAGCAAGCTGTGAAAAAATTTTAAAGAGCTGATTTTAACTGATTTTGGTAGGAAAAGGTGTGTTCAACCTGACCAAAAAAAGTGAGTTATCGTAGGGGGTGGGGAAATGGTTTTTTCGGGAGTCAAAGGTCAATAACAGGGGTCAATTTGAAATTGATCAATTATGTTGAAAAGTTTATACCACGTTAAAAGTTTAATCATAAGGATTCCAAAAAAGTATGTTTAACTATCTGCGGCCGAAAGTCGAAAGAGTTTTGGACTTAGAGGCTTAAAACAGCAACAATCAATAAAAACGGTCATTTTCAGTTGTACAGGGGTCAAAAATTTAAAAGTACTCCGATGTGGCTAAAAATTGTGCCAACATTTGTTTACAGTTTTTGGAGGAGCTCATAGGATTAAACTAAGGAATAGTTCTTGACTGTCTTAAAGCTTAGTTCTCAAAGTAGGGGCACCAAAGGTCAACATCCCATGCATTTCAACGGGGCTTGAACTTGTTTCCCCCATACTTCGGTAAGTAAGTGGATTGTCACTGCAAAACTCGGTGTGAATATGCAACACCAGGTCGGTGTTTTGTGTCTTAAGCTGTCAGTGTTTTTAATTTCTGGTGTAAAATTTAGGATTTAAACACCGCTTGGTGTTGCTGCCCAAAATTTTGGTGTGCATTTTGGTGTCTGCTTATGCAATGCAGAATATAGAAGTAAGCCATATAGAAACAAACAAACAATTAAAACAACAAACATAACATGTTAGTGACAGCGATAACAGTAACACCACATGTGGTGGTAATTAACACCAAAGAGTGTAGTCCTCCTGGGACCACCAGGAGGGTGCTAAATTAACACCAGTAGAGTCAATTTAACACCCAGAGGGTGTTAATTAACAGTGCTGTAATGTGAACCAGGAGGGTGTAAAATTCATAATACACCGGAAGTGGTGTATGTAAAGCTTAACACCAAGAACAGTGTTATGTCATATATTTTAACACAAAATTAGTGTCAATATAACACCAATTTGGTGTTATTGTGTAAGTTTAACACAATAGGGTTGGACTCTCCAAAACAGACTGGTGTTGAAATCAAACCCATCGGTGTTACATCTAAACACCGAGGTTTGCGGTGTACACAACCGTGATTGATATAGAAGACAAAGTTACATCGTAGTTACCCAATAGTTTTTGGACAGAATTTATATCAAGATCTATACACGGGGGTTAAAATTGGGTTATAATGTCAAGTAAATATGTTCCGGTGGTTGGTCTCTTTGAGGGTTTCATATTCAGTGAAAAAACAGTAAACAAATCACGCAATTTTGGTTAATTTCTCATATTGTTTTTTAAAAAATGAACAAGATTCGCCCAAATTGGGTGTTTTGGACGACCCAGTACATTTTCTTATGGTGGGCAGCATTACTAATTTGTTAAGTCTATCATTGGCAATAGTACAAATATCAAAAAAAACCCACGCAAGGCAAAGACAAATAACTGACGCATTGCGCACCTTTAGGCGGCCATGTTATAATGAACGTAAACCAAAACCAAGCCGCTGAGTGATTTAGACGCAGTAGCAAGCCGAAAATAGACGAGCAAATAGACTACTATTGATGACCCACAATTCTTTATATTCATTCAGTTCTCTTCAAAGATAACTTTGCACATTGGCGATTGAGATTTATAGAGGTATATTAAAATAACAAGCCTTTCTTTTCCTTTTGTTATTATCGGATTTCTATTTTTTCAATCATATATTACGAAAAAGCGATATTAAGTAATAAATGTAATATTTACTTTGAATGGCGTAGTGTGACATCCACAGCCATCCAATGACATGCTATTGATGTCTGTTAGCTTACACACAGTTTCCTACACTCTAAAAATATCTCGCCACTTTTGACTAGGTACTGAGCAAAATGTTACATCTTACAAGGTTTTCTAGTCAAATTGGACTGGAAAATCTGGTAAATTTGACAAGAATCTTTATTATATTCTGGTCAAATGTTTAACTCAAACCTCGTGAGTCCATGTTTATATATAGGTATTTTTAAATTTGGGTTGCATTATACAAAATGTAATTACAAACACTGTAAAACGGTGTATGGGTGCCATATTTTAAGACATGTCTTGGTAATAGACATGTCCTCAACAATAGAAATCAAAGAAAACAAAATAATGGAAACACTATTAAAGACACGAAGACATGTCCGCCATCAAGTTATGTCTCAAAGCTGGCTTCAATTGCATGTATAAAAACGTGACTAATCGTGTTTGAGCGTCTTGGATAAAGGCGTGACGTATGGACATGTCTTGCATAGACAATGGCTTCACTGAGAATATTAATAGTCAAAAAAAAGTGTCTTTATTTGACTATTAAAAATAGCATGCAAAATCAATTGTTATCATTTCATAATAATGTACTTCAATGCTGGTGGGGGAAACATGTGTGCTATGTGGAAGATTACTCCCCATATTTTAAACTAGTTGTATGATACAAATATTTTCATTACCTCTAAATTTACACTTTTAACATGACAAATTAATTGAGGACGAATTTTAATTTGTAAATGCCAAGGATTAATGTGACAATTAAGAAGACGTTAGACTAAGACAATATGACTAAAAATTAGTTAGTCAAGCACAAAAATGGCGAGTTTAAGTACACATTGTCATTTTGCTAAATTTAGTCTTTGAAGAATTTTGTAATTAAAAGTCCAATTATCAAGTTGTAGAATTACTTGCAATATGAAATTTGATCCGAAAATCTTTGAAAAACATTCTTTTTAATGCAAACACTTTTTAGCCACTATTCTGGTATTGAAAAATAATGTGCATGACTAATAATATTAATTAGCCAAATAAGACACTTTTTTGACTAATTAATATTCTCAGCGTTTGTTTTTGTTGTCTTACCCAGATCAAAATTATATGATCAACACTCAACATGTATATAAAACTCTTCAAGAAATATTGGTATCTTGAATAAAGCTGCAAGCACTTTCATACGTAAACGGCATATTAAATCACTACATTTGGAATTTAGTATCTTAATATCAAAACGGTGGACTCTTGCCCTTTTGTGGGTGAGTAGATAAGAATACCAAGTATCAAAAAGAAAGCACTAGAGTAATTGACAAACTGTCATTTCATGCCCATAATAGTCCCAGATTCTACGAAATTGTTCTTCTGAATGTGTATGGGATTGTATCAAATAAATTTGGTTTATTTTCTTTATTTATATATAGGTACGTTTCTGAAAACCTTCTGGTATATTTAAACAGTATTTTACATACATGTATATGCCCGTATTCATAGCTTACTCGTCCAGACCAGAATTGCATCGAAGTTATTCGAAAAAGGAAAGCAGCAAAGCATAAGACATTTAAATATTACTCAAGGATACTTTCTTCAAACCTATGCTAACTTTGCCACTCTTATAATATTGCCATTAATTCCAAATAAAATTAGGGGACGTCCATTTATGGCCTTTATGGCCTTTGAAACGTCTCCTCCAGATTATCGTATTGAGTTGTTGCATAAGTATTAGTAAATGTTGTATGACTCTGTGATAAATGGAAATAAAGTTCAAGTTCAAGTACACGTGTCTCAAAACTGCTTACGCTGGCATGATTTATTGTCAAGACACCATTTTACAGTGCATTAATACGCGGTCTTGTTAGCCCTTAAAGCCCTGCAGAAAACACCGCGTGACGTTTCATTTGGGGAAACTTGCTAAAATTGGTAATTTAAAAAGAAGAATGACAATTTAATATTTCTTCACCCTCTTCAACTTGTTCGTTTTTTTCGATATTATCAATGCCAACTTCTTCGTAATCTTTCTCGAGGGCAGGCCAAATCTTCACGACCTCAGAGACTCGCCCCTTCCATCCCTCGCCGCACATACAACGTGGACGAAAGCACGCTTGGCGTACATTAGATCGAATTTATGGTCCAGCACGCGCCCAAGTTTCAGCTGAATGGCGGTGGTGTTGCCAACATGCAGACCGGCAACGCTGGGACTTTCGCCAGGATTCACCACCCGACGGTACACATTGGTGGTGGGTAGTTGATATGAGCGCCACCGTGAAGAGTTGGACCCCGTCTACGAACTGGATTGAGCGTTGGTTTGATTGATGCAATTGCTGCCGTGACGTCTTTGGGTACGACATCACCCCGATAAAGAAGGCAACATGCCATATACTTGCCATGACGAGGATCGCACTTTACCATCTGGTTTCCTGGATCAAAGCATTCGGTAGTCAACTCACCTACACCCAGCTGCTCGTGGTAAGCTTCTCTGCTGAGATGACAGGGGCATAGGTGGCCAGAGGAAAGTGAATACGCGGGTAAGGCACCAAATTGGTCTGGAACTCTGTCAAATCTACATTGAGAGCACCGTCAAAGCGAAGAGACGCAGTGATAGAACTTACAACCTGTGCAATGAGACGGTTAAGATTTGTATACGTTGGACGATCAATGTCCAGGTTTCGCCTGCAGATGTCGTAGATAGCCTCGTTGTCGACCATGAAGGCGCAATCGGAGTGGTCCAAAGTAGTGTGGGTACATAAAATGGAGTTGTAGGGTTCAACCACAGCAGTTGATATCTGAGGGGCAGGATAGACTGCAAACTCCAGTTTGGATTTCTTGCCATAGTCTACCGACAGCCGTTCCATAATCAGTGATGTCAATCCTGAACCTGTCCCGCCGCCAAAGCTGTGGAAGACCAGAAAACCCTGGAGTCCGGAACATTGGTCAGCCTAAAAATAGACAAAAATACAACGCAGTAATCTTCATGTGATCGGCAAATGGCATTCATTGTATTTTGCATCATTTGTTTTAGTTTCAAGAATGTGGTTATACAGTATGCACACTTAAATCGTTACATTATATTCCCTACACTCTAAAAAACAGATACGTCAATTTGGATCAATCAATCAAAATTGATCATTTTGATACCACATAATTTAAGGTAGAAGATCCTAATCAAACTAAAGTCTTAATTTAAAACATTTTTCATGTCTTTTCATAATAATATTAAGGATATGTGGAATTATGTGCAATCGAACACTTTCTGAATATTATGCCAAATGAGGAGATCCATATGGCCGCCAATGGTTGCCATTTTTGAAGAAATTTTGATGCGTTCTCTTGACCAAAGTGTACAACCTATCAACATAATATGATAAGTACACAATTTGCCTTGTACTGACGATTTTATTTTTTCAATTTATGCAAAGGTTTATTAATATTCAAAATATGAACATTACATGAATTTCACACGCTCATTAATATGTTTAATGCTAATAACTCCAAATCGAGGTAGACTTTTAAAAAAATAAAAAAAACTTCAGTACAAGCAGTATCATCTAATGCACAACTCTGGCAAATGGCATTTTATTTGAAGAAACAAAATGGAGATATGTTGCATCAAAAATGACACTTTGGTCCAAAAATAGAAACTGAGAAATAGGCAAAAATAGGTTTTCGGATACTTACTGGTCAATTAATATCACCAGTGTTCTTGCAGCCATTACATTACTTTCCTTAACCCCTATGTAAAAGAGGTTGTATTTGCCTGATTCCCTGGTCTGTATAGAACAAAGTGTTTCCATTTTTTTTATTTCTGTAAGTTTTTGCAAAATATCCGTAACTAAGGTCTAAACGCGTTGCTAAGGAAACAAATATTATTAAAATGTGGTAATTAGCATTTTTGGATTTTTTCATTGTTGAAATTACTAAAAACTGGACAAAGCAGAAAATTGATTTCTTTAAGGAAAAACATTTTTGATTAGGATCTTTCTACCTTAAAAGTTGACAAATATTTTGGTGACTTCCCAGCTGACATGTTTTCTATATCAAAATGACTAATTTGTTTTAAGTTTGTATATTAATGTTGTAGCTACTGAAAGTTGATTCTTAACTTAAAACATTGTAACACTCTTTAATTGCATGAATTCCGTGTAATGGACTGTGAGTTGTTCACTGCATGAATTTCACGATTTCTAAGGCTCTACCACCTATATGATCAACCAATACTTACATGTGTATTTCATGATTCTAGCACTTTCTGTATTGTTAAATATGGTTCAGTATATTCTTGAGAAAAGCCTATTCCCCAAATTCAGTGGATTCCGGTCTTGTGTTTTGGTGTTATGAGCAAAATGCTTTTATCGCAGTGTTTTATTGACGACTGTTCGTTTACAGACAGAAAATACAAAATTGCAAATTTCTTGCAGAGACGGCCAACCTTGCACGTCAGATAGCTTCAGATTCCGGGGTCAGATTTAGGCACAAATGTAATACTAATGGTTCAGATGATACAAAAACCTCAACTTTGTTTGGGTAAGTGGGAGGATCGAGGCTGTAGATCACAAAAGTGCCCATTTAAATCCTATTCAGGAACCCCAGCTAAAATATTGACGGCGTTCTTGAAGTGAAAAGGAACCTCAAACAAATATCAATGAAGTCTACGTAACTAGTTTCGTTAAAAATCTGATTCGTCCTTTCTTTCTAACGATCTCTGAAATGAAAAAAATGAATGCTTTTGTTCTCATATCTAAAATGCATTTCAAGGAAACTAAACTCAGCCATCTGCAAAGATATTACAAGGAGTTCGTGGTTTATTCTGCATTAAAATACGGTACACGCCGAAGTCTTCTAACGCCAATAGATGTCAGATTTGGCACGTTTCGATAAACATTGGACTCAACTGAACTGAATAGTGAGTAACCACCATTAACTTTAAAAGTACTTGAACACCAACAAGCGTTCAGTAGTGAAAATTCAATTACTTTTAAAATAATAACCATAAGTGCAGAAACTTTCTCCAATTATTATAGTATTAAACAAATGTGTCCAGTTTGAGTCTTTCTCTGATCCTTAAAGAAACAACACCATGATGAGACGCAGAGCAGAGCTTTACTCCTTCCCAGAATGCGTCACAGAATTGACAGAATACAGAACCATCCTATACCGAGATACTTAGACCCGTCATTGTATTATTGGTTATGCTTTAGAAGCCATCTCTCAGAGGGATTTGTAATTAAAAGGAATCTTTCATTAACCACCACGTTGCATTTAAATAAAGAACATTAACAAATTCATCGGTTGTCAAAGTTAACAGCTATTAACCAATCGTTTTGGTAGATTTCACTTTAATCGATATGTATGTACGTATTAGAGAATTTTTGCAAGTTAAAATTACAAATGTTTCTACTTGTATAGATGCTGAGGTAAGGCATCTTGTGTAGGCATGAGACTGTTGTGGATTGCGATTATGATATCACCATCTTTTTACCAAAACAAAGACAGTGATCATCATAGAGCTGACGGTCCCTATGGAGGAGAACCTATCCAATGCATGTGCAAGCAAGAAGTGCGTATACCAAGATCTAGTGGCTGACTGTGAAAGCAGAGGATGGTATTCATACTACTTTCCAATAGAAGTAGGAAGCAGAGGTTTCTGCAATACATCAGTCAACAAATGTCTGGCATCCTTGGGCATTCCTAAATGAAAGAGGAATGCTATAACTGATACAGCAGCCAAAATTGCACTCAGAGCGAGCTATGTCAACTGGCTCAGCAGAAGCTCAAAGGCATTCAGATAGATGGAGCTACAAGCAACTCCAGCAATATGCTCTGAGGGAAATGGATTGGTTGAGCGCTCACAAACCCAGGTTACCCGCCAAAGTCTGGTCCAAAGCCCAGAAACCTCAGAACACACTAATCTAGACACAGAGATATCAGGAGTGCTTATCTTAAAACGGATAAAAGTAGGCTCCGAAGGTGACAGCGCTGGTGTTCTACCAATGAACTATTCCTCACATCCTGTTTGAAAATATCTCAAAATGTTGCATTTTGCATTTCTCTGTGAGTTATTTAGTGGCCCGCGCGTGCGTAAGTGTTTTTAAGAATAACTCTATTTAAAACTTACGAGTTTTCTGATCTTATCAAGAACCACGTCTATTTGTTCTTTACCGATGGTGTAATGACCACGAGCATAGTTATTGGCGGCATCTTCTTTGCCGGTGATGAGTTGTTCTGGGTGGAAGAGTTGGCGGTAAGTGCCCGTACGGACCTCATCTGCAATGGTAAATTAAAGATTATTTTAAAAACAATGAATTTCGCAAATAGTTATTTCTATACACTATCTGATTATGGGACCTATCAACTCTATGTTCTAGATTCAGGGACAGCCTCCGGAACATTACAGAATGCTATCATACGCCTATGGGACTTACTTAGGGAAGTTCTTTATGTTCAGAGAAACATTCAAATAAAAAAATCTGCATGGGACTGATATACTATAGGCATATTCAGCCCAGAAAAAAGTCACATTATAAACATTCCAGAAAAAGAAAACAATACAAATAAAGAAAAAGATTTTAAAACAATTTCAATCAAATTTTATTTTTTTCCCCAAACTACATTGCATTGTGGGATTAGTGTGGGATAAGTTTAACAAACATGTCGAGTTGTTACTTTTTGTCGAGTTCTATGTAAAATACAAAGCTGTGTGTCACTTACCGACTACAGTGGGCTCAAGATCAACGAAGACAGCACGAGGAACATGCTTGCCAGCTCCAGTCTCGCTGAAGAAAGTGTTGAAAGAGTCATCACCTCCCCCAATGCTCTTGTCACTAGGCATCTGACCATCAGGCTGGATGCCATGTTCCAAGCAGTATAACTCCCAGCATGCATTGCCCATCTGCACACCGGCTTGACCAACGTGGATAGAGATACATTCACGCTGAAATGAGTGTAAGTAAATAATGGTGTTATCTTAAAATGCGGTTTCACCAGTGTACAAAAAGAGAAATAGATAGAAGGCCTCTACAAAGCTATTATGATGCTCGCACTTGCTACCTCTAATAACAAAATGTGATCTTCCAAAATGTTCAATTGCTAATGTTGACTTAACAAAAATTAAGTCTCCTGCTCAATACATAACTTGAGTTACTTACATGTATTCCAGAATTCAGAAAATTAGATTTTTTTAAAATTTAATTCTAAGATGTTTACCCCCCCCCCCACCCTTTTGCGCTCTGATTATCCATTTAATCTATTAAGCGACTTGCATATCCACTGCAAAAATCGCGTCTTGCCAGAGGACACTATTTTAAGACGCGACTTTGAAGCCACTTTTTAGCCGTGTCCTTAGACAAGTCATGTCTTGCATTTAGACATGTCTTTTGGATGGACACGACTTGAAATGCCTTAAAAATTTAAGACATGACTAGCTTCAAGACATAAAAGTGTTATTAAGCCATTTCATAAATTACAGAAGCATAATAGGACATGTCTTTCTTCATGTCCTCATAAAAGACACATTGAATAAGTGAATTTAAACAGGTCACTTTGAGTCATGTCGTATTACAAGTTTATATGTCTATATACTAGACATGACTATATATACAAAAAGTCATGACTAACTACAAGACGTGTTGTTATATTATATGTTTTGCACAAAGACGATTTACGACATGTCGCCCCCTGCCGGCCCTGTGGGCTCGGGCCGAGAATTGACCCGCTGTGCTTCCCTGCATGTCGTAAAAGGCGACTAAATGGGATCCCTGCGGGTTCGGGGAGAATAGGCCAGCTTGTAGTTTTAAGGAACTTGTATTATGTATTTAAGATGTAGTATTAATGTATAAGGATTTCCACTGTATAATTGTTAAGATGTATTTAAAGTGCTAAAATTATAATGTGTTATCAGTATCAGTTTGGGTAGAATGCCAGTGATTTACTAAGTTAAACATTTATTCAAATTATTGCACTACCATTTATCAATAGACATGTAATATATAGACCATCATTTAATCTGATTTGCCTTAATGTCATTTATGTATTTATTTTGTTCTTGAAAGGGAATCTCGGGTTGCGTGTTCTGATGTGGGGTGTTATTATAGTATGTGTAGTTGACATTTTACTTGATACACGGATGGGTGATGAACTTTATCATCAGTGTATGATGTGTAAATAATTCTAATTAGGAAGTGATCAGTGTTGTATCTTGTGAAGCTGTGTTTTTTAGATGCATGTTTCTATGTGTATTTTGCATGGGTGGGTGATGACCTGGTTCATCAGTGTATGATGTGTATTATTTATAATTTGTTGTAATTTGAATTGAAATGAAGTTTTAATATTGCGTCGTTTTTGATGTTGAAAGGCCCTTTTATCGTAATGAAACGATTATGACACAATGTGCTGAGGTGTCGTTAAATTCAAATACTAACTCTCACTAACTTTTTACGAATGGCTACTGAAGACATGTCACCATGCATAGGACAACCGTTTTTGCTTACTCTTCTCCGTTTTAATCACCTTACCGATTTCACTTGAAAAAAAAAAAACAAGCTAGTGTGTATCAGCTTGATATTTCAGTAATATTATTCGATAAGTAGAGTCTATATAATTGAGATTTCAGGTCCCTAGCGACTAGAGTCCCCAGAGCTCTTAAATTAGATTTGTTGTGTCCACGCTGAATGAATATCATATTAGGAACAGTGCATGCGATCAGTAACCTGGCTATTCAATGATAAACAGTAATAAGACCACCGAAAAAAGTGTCTCGCATACATTTGTCAAAAACAAGTTCCATGTTTTGGATGGATGTTGGGGAGAATAATGATAAAAATGAGCGAAGCGCTGCGTGGACATTTTTTATTGTATATTGTATTTATGCTCTACTTTTTCCGCTTCGCGACCAATTTTCCCCCATTTTTTCTTCTGACAACTTAACAAAAAATCAAGCACCTACGAGAACGTTTCAGAAATTTATTGGTACAAACAAGGTAGAAGAAACTAGAACTCCATGAGCCTATGCCCGTTACGTAGGATGAAGTCATAGTGCCATGTCGAGTTGTTGTTGTTACCTTGGAGACCCTTAACGATGGCTCTTAGAGCGGGTTACTACTGTGGACTCGTTTTCCTTTTTCATTTATGCCTACAAGATGTCATAGCTATGGAGTCAATTAATCTTCTTTTATATTGACCCCTAATGACCTACCCATTTTGACCTTTGACACCATATTGTGCACATAAGAAATAGAGCTTTTCCCAATGAATCTTGTGAACACATTTGACAGAAATTCGACTTTGGGCTTGATGAGTTATAGCGTTGTTTGCATATTAATTAAGCTCTTTGCATATCTTTACACGTTACCCCTGGGGCGCAATATCCTGTCACAAAATAGGATTCGTCCGACATTATACGCCAACTTTTGCACATACATCACCTATCAAGTGTTTTTCTCGATTTTGAGATATATCATGTTTTGCATATGAAAATTAGATAATGCCCGCCATTTTGAATGTTAAAGAGTTCCGATATTAATTCTGGGGAAAGCGTATACAACTGACCAAAGACGATGCTCATCACAAATTTTCACAGCAGTAGTGCACCTTATCTGTAGATATTCTTCCAAAGATTTTGTTTTTGACCTCTATTGACCCCTACTAGAGGGTCAAGGTCAAAGAAACTATGTACGAACCCCTGATGTAGCTTGGTTCAGTGGTTCTTCTTACCGATTTTGGTCAATAAATCGGCCCAGCCGTTTGGGCAGAAAAGCGAAAAAGCGATGGTCGGAAGGAAGAAGAAGGAGAAAGACAACACAGCATAAGCCGAAACTATGCCCCGTTTCACGGGCAATAGTAAACATACGAATTTTGACCTGCCTGCTGTCCTAACGGTCCTATCGAGGATGCTTGGATTTTCGACAGAAAATACCAACTTCTTTTCATTACATTAGAACCATTGGTTTCACTTCACTTCAGGTGTGAGTATTCCAAATATTCCCAAAATAAAATTTCCGATTTCAAACAAACAGCAATAAGTCCTCATTCTCTATATTATACACCAATTGCTTTACAACTTGATATTATGACCACTAAACAACATCAGCTAATTCATAATTCAATTCCTTTTTGGAAGTTCCCCCCTTACACCGTAAACCCTTCAAGCTATATATCAAGGAGTTCAGTCCTGAAAGCTCATCCGTTTTGAAATTCTTGAATATTGCATTTTAATGATATGGATAAGGTTGTCATATACGTGTATTGATTTTTCAGCATTAATTAAAGCACTGGTCACATTGCATCGCCTTTGTTCTATTTGCCTTTCAATAATGGTGATGGTAATCGATATACAATAATGAACATAAGTTGTTATTGATTAGATTTTATTAGTCGTATTTAACTCCTCGTATATAGTCACCTGTTTTTCAGCACTGCTGGGACGTAATCAGCCAGGGTAATCGGTACTGCCACTACGCTTTTTAAACACGGTGCTACTAATACAGCTGTTATGCTTTTAAATTATGAAATATTCCGGAGCATATTATATAGATCGCTTATAAATTGCCCGTGCATACAATGCCATGCAGTGGGTGTTAAAATAACATCAGTTGGTATTATCAGAGGCCCACAAAGTTGTGGTGTTATTTTGCACATTTAGTGTCACCGTTAACACATACGGGTGTGAATATGTACTCACTCATCGGTAATAGGTTGTTAAAATAACACCGATGATTTAACACCAGTGTCAGACCTCTAGGAACACCGAGGTAGTATACAAACTTTTTTGCATTATAGAAGGTGGCATGTTGAGTAAAAATCAAATGGGCACATTTTGTGTAAAAATCACATTAGATAATAAAAATATATGAGTAAAACCCAAAAGTGCCATCGTTATATTAAAAACACACTAAAATGTGTAGTAATATGTGAGGATATGCATTCCATTCGGATTCCGGATAATCAACACTGTCTGTGATATCGTTTAATTTCACAGAAAACCCGATATTTGTGGAGACAACAGCTGTTTTGAGCAGTGCACAGTATTTCAACACAATGAAAATATCCGCGCTGTCTACTCAAGACAGCATAGCCCCGTACATATGAAATATCATACATATTATTATTATTATTGTTATTATTGTTCTGGTTTGGTTATTGTTCTGGTTATTGTTATTATTATTATATGACTAAGTCAGCATTTAGGCGATATTTTCTTTTGTTATGCACTGAATTTGGCATTAAAATATTAATTTAAATAATAAAAAGAGCTCACTATAACCTATTCAAGTATCATTTTATTATATCCATATCGTTTGTTATTCCACTTCATTTGCATAAACTAATATTCATATCCTTTGACGGAATAAACGCAAACAATGGAAACACAGGGACACAGAATTCGCCAAATTCAGTGCATAACAGAAGATAATTTCGCCTTAATGCTGAATTAGTCATATTATTATTGTTGTTATTATTATTATTATTATTACTTTCTCTCTAAATGTAAAAGAGTGACTCTAGGGACCAGACTTTGTTGGAGTTAAATTTTACTCTTTAAAGAATTTAGAGAACTTTTATTAAATACATTTATTGATTTGGCATGTACTATTATTAAAATGACTAGATATCCTCCTATTAAAATGACTAGATATTATCTATAGGTGGATATATTACAGCGATAGATATATTTATCGCTCCTCTACTAACCCTGGCTTGATAGCTCAGTTGGCAAGAGCGTCGTGCTAGTAATATGAAGGTCGCGGGTTCTAATCCGGTCAAGCGAACATATAGGTTTTTTTCAACATTAACGTCCGCTGGCCATCTCCGGGACAGATTAATAAATATACATCCTTGTTTACCTGGAGAACTAAGTATTTAAAATTTCAAGACTCTCTATTGCCAGATACACTTGATTAAAGTATGTTACAGATTATATTATACCTTTCGCACCTGTACTCTGTATCATGTGCTTTATTCCGTTAATGAAAAAGGAATGCTACAGAGTTGGTGCGAAGGGGATAACATTATGCTGAATGTGTTTAATATGCACGTTTATAAATCGTTGACAATAGTACTTACCATGTTAATGAAAGTTTTTTTCCTCTTCAGATGCCACAAAAATATTAATGGCTTGTTTCTGCGCTCCACAGGTATGGTGTTTGAGTACGAATCCTCAGCCGTAAGCGATGATGTGCACACGGACAAGGGTTAGCCTCAGAATGAATCAATTTTAATTTTGATCACGTTTTTTTATAATCAATCGAAAACCAATATATTAGATTGATCATTTATAAATTGGACTTGCAATGTTCTGATGTTGAGTCAACTGAAATTCGTGCATTTTTCTTTTATTTTTGTTTAATAATATCTTGAAAATGCCAACTTTGTAATCTTTCGTAATAAGACAACTCTTTTCAATTCTCTTGGATTTAAATATTATCGTGAATCAACTAGCAGAGTTATTTAATCGTATTACTAAATTTTTATAACACTGTCTAGAAATACCGTTATTGTTAATTAAACATTTTCGTGCATATGGCATCAATACTTTCTCTACTTGTTGAAGAATTTTATTGACAAGCGATATGCGATACTTGTGTTACCCGGGTTGACAACATCAATAATATCATATTTTGGATTGGACTTTTTTATTATTAAAGCCGATGCAACGTGCTATTAGATATTCATAACTTTTTAAAAGGCCAATACTACCCCTTATCTTTCCTTTAAAATTTCAATCCCTGATTCTCAAAACTATACAGCATTTGACAAGTAACAGAAATTCTTGGTATTATTATTATTTAAGTTAAAATGCCTTTAAATCGTTTTTAACATTGCCTTAAAAAAACCATTGGGAAAAAGCAATGAAAAGTGTCCCCCCACCCGTGGCAATTTTAAAGCAATATGTCTGCCTACTGCAAATTTGCTAGTACAGAGAATACACGAAATTTACATTTATAAAGATATTGTAAGTGTGTAGATTTGTACATTAAAGGAAACTATGTCAAGATTTGTGTCAAGCTACATTTGACTTACAACATTCATAAAATATGTACACATCCACGAATTCCCGAAAAAATAATACACTTTTGATGTAAATCTACAAAATAGGGGGGCATTTTAATTTTTGTTTGTTGACATACGAAGAAAACGGCGGATTTTTCTCGCCACGCGCTTTCATTGATCAAAGCCCCCAATTTTGCTCTCGCTCGTGACGTCAAAGTGATGACCAAACAAAACATCGTGTTGACTCAAAAAAAAAAAAAGAAAAGAGAAGAGAGGGGTCGAACGTAGGGTTATTCTTTGGGGAGGGTCGTTCGGGGCAGGGGGAGAGCAAAGGGGGGGGATGGAGTGGAGGGGGGGTGAAATGAGGTTGGGGGGGAAGTGGGGCAGGGAGGTGGGCGGGAGGGGGATTAGGAGGGCGGCTTTCCTCTTTTCTGGTCTTCCTGACCCTTCCTCCTCCCCTTTGCCCTAATTTTCCGCGAATGCACATATTTGTTTTCATTTCGTTGTGTTTTCATTATTACGTGACGTGGCACACACTGCGATATTATTGTCCCCCACCACGCACTTCTGGAGGTGATCACTTTAAAAAAATAACGTCCCCCATTTGCCTGCGAATGGATTGTCGGAATCGTTTCGAGTAAGCTATTGGGCGGAAAATTAAAAAAAAAAAAAAAAAAAAAAATTTATTGACAAGCGATATGCGATACTTGTTACCTTGACAACATCAATATAATATCATATTTTGGACTTTTTTATTAATTAAAGCCGATGCAACGTGCTATTAGATATCATGAACTTTTAACGGCATACTAACCCCTTATCTTTCCCTTTAAAATTTAATCCCTGATTCTCAAAACTATACAGCAAATTTGACAAATGAACAGAAATTCTTGGTATTATTATTATTTAAGTTAAAATGCTTTAATCGTTTTTAAAATTGCCTTGAAAACCATTGGGGAAAAGCCAATGAAAAGTGTTCCCACCCCGTGGCAATTTTAAAGCAATATGTCTTGCCTACTGCAAATTTGCTAGTACACGAAATTTACATTTTACAGATATTGTAAGTGTGTAAGATTTGACATTAAAGGAAATATGTCAAGATTTTTGTCAAGATCAGTTTGACTTACATTCATAAAATATATGTACATACATCACGAATTCCCAAAAAAATAATACAATTTGATGTAAAATTAACAAAATAGAGGCATTTTAATTTTTGGTTTTTTGACATACGAAGAAAACGGCGGATTTTTCGCCACGGCTTCATTGATCAAAAGAAAAAAAAAAAAAAAAAAAAAAATTTGAAAATAAGTTACAGAATGACATATTTTGTTTCATTCGTTGTGTTTTAATTATTATTGAAGTGGCAACACTGCGATATGATGGTCACAACGACGTAAATTATGGATGGTCATCACTTTGACGTCACAATTGGCCTGCGAAGTGGATTTGTCGGAATAGTTTTCGAGTAAGCTATTGGGCGGAAAATTAAAAGGTCAAAATACTCAACAAATGTGGACAATTTTCAACTGATTTTGATTTATATGTAATCTACGTTACTTAAACTTTCCATCCATACCAAATTTTCCAAATATTCAGAATCATGACATATTTCCTTTAAAACGTTTAAACAAATTAGTGCCCATTTTCTGAAGAAAAACAGATTAAGCTGAACCTTTTTCATAAATGCGCGCGACCAGATAAATTCCGAACTCCTATGAAATAAACATCAGGTATCACTGAAAACAATGACAACTGTAATTTCTCACATAATTTCAATATAACATTTGGGCCGTTTGCCTGCGTTGATCAACGCAGATTATTTTCCATACAGTATTTTTTTCTTGACACTCACACGTAAAATGAATACATGCTATAAAACCATGACTAAGACATGCCCTTTCTTCGCAGTTTGTATTGCAGCCTGTGTTATGCACAAAATATTTATATAGAGTTTTCCATTGGCTCCAGTAACAGTTTGCAGACCGAGTTTGTAGATACGTATATGTGTTTAATTCTGCATTTATATATGGTACCATGCTTAAAATATCTAATAAATATTTAGTTTTTAAACACATCTAAATACTTCAATATTCTTAGTTTAGCATTCTATCAGCGTTTACTTGCTACATGTTTAATTTAACATGTTTAACGTGAAGGTGTTAACCCCCCTTTGTTAAATAAGTGCAAAGATAAACATGTAGCAGTGTCTGTAAAATGTACGTATGAAAAAACCTGAACACTTGGATTTATTTTCCCAACAAGACGTGTCACACATTTTCCATGCGATGGTCACGGTATGTAAAAAGTTTACGAAATCAACGATTAAAGGATTATCCGGGGGACACTCAATTTTTTTTCAGGTAGGGATGTGCGGTCCAGATTTCTGAACTGGGGGGGTGCGAACTGATTTTGTCTCCGAAGGGGAACTGAAATTTTGAGAAATTTGCAGGCTTGGGAGCTAAAATTTAGCTTCTGACAAAAATGTTCCCAAAAAGGGGACCTTAAGAACTGAACTATGCTTCAATTGGGGGTATTAGCATGATTAGTGATTCTCCCAAAAGAGTAAAAAAATATTTGAAATTTGCGGGAATAACTTACAAGTGAAGGATAAGTCTGTAGAATTATCATAAGTTATTTTTCTAACTGAAAATTGATATAAAGGAAGAAAACAGCAGTTTTCGAAGATAGGACTCGACATTCAATTACGTGCTGTAGTAATTGTCCGTACCGACAGTAATGACTAAAATCCCGGAGTTTGTCCTTATTATGTTGCTTTCAGTCTTATCACGTGGCAGGGTGTGTTAGTATACCTATACTCGTTACAGACTTGCAAAAAATCTCTGACATTTTTTGTGATTGTGTTTCGGATTTTCCGATTTAGCAAATCAATGATAGTGGCCTCCTAAGGACAGCACATACACCGATTATGAACTTCCCAGTCAGCCCCCCCCATATATCGTTAGGAGTGGCTTCAACTAACCGCCTGATGCCTGGTGGTTAGCAAATGGCGGTGTAACCGATTTCATTGTTTACAAGAATGGGTACGGCTCTAACTGGTAAAGAACCGGATATAAACGACGTGCAAACAGGTGCTTTAGTTTTGAAGCTGTGTGTGACTTAGGTGTAATGACATATATTATTTTAGCCGAAGATAGAAGTGAACAGATTAACATTACCCATCAATGCATTGTAAAACAACCCACTGACATCATACCAACGCAAATATGCAAGAGGATCGGCGGGTTCACCGACTGCTGAAATCAACTCATTGAATAGGCAGCTTTCCTTTGTGTTGCCACTCTACAGGTCGCTTTACACTGTATTCTTATAGAGAATGTGTATAATCGGGCAATTGAACTCAAAATGTTACGTCTGTTGTCATGGTTAATTAGGGCAAAAAATCAGGTTGTGCCTCCGACATACAAACACAAACAATCGGAGTCGTAGATAGGGAGATTATTTCTGTCACACACTGTAAGCAAGGTTGGAATATCTCAAATGTTAAAAAAACACATATTTTGAAAATCAACCTGCACACAATTCTTACGAAATTAAAACTTAATGGTGCATGGTGTGAACGATGCGGGGAGGACAGGAACGGAGGACAGGGGTACTTTCTGGATACAAATTTCACCAGCTTTTTGACTGGAAAAGATTTGGTCCGAAGCCGGACGTATGGGTACAAGTACTTTGTAAATGTTTAATTGTTTGGCGTGTTTCGTCCAAGGTGCAGATTTAAACTGAGACAGCTTCAGGCAAGTAGTATGCGGAATTCTTTTTGTAGATTGATATTATTGAGAGTGGTAGATTTCCTGTACAAATCGTTATGTGAAAATGAATGGAAGCAATTGAATTTCACGTAATACTATCTTATTGATATACTTAAGGTCCAGAGAGTATCACAATTGCGATAGGGTATCAAAATACATGTTTCAAAGGAAGGAAATGAATCCAGGAATACAAAAACAATGACATTTTTGTAAAGTCTCATTTTAAAGAAAGTAATCCAAAACTTCGACATTTCAACATTTTCAATCCCAAAGAACAATTTTTATTATCTTTAGACCAATTTCAAAGACGGCGTTTTATTTTTTTAAGACATTAATAGAGGTGCGAATACAGGTTTATTATTATAATTCCAGATTTTGACTAAAAAATAAAAATCGTTTTAAAATTGTCTTCGAAATTGGTCGAAGGATAATGAAATCGCGAAAATTTTCTTTGATGATTTTTATTAATATGTCGTCATTAATTTTTGATTCCTTGATCCGCTTTCTTTCTATAAATGTGCACTTTTGATATGTCCTACATTCATATTTAGAGGGGCACTATCCGGTTATCAGCCTTGACTCCTCTAGTTACCCCCATCAAAAGTGTAATCTTGGAGCCGCTGGAACTTTATATTTTAACTCTCACCAGCTGAATATTTTGGCTAAATTCTGTCTCATTGTGATGATTTCAGCAATTACGTGCTTTGTGTATGGTAACTGGAGATTATTTGTACAGCATCTATGGGTCATTATACATAATTGCTCTCACATCAAAACGATACATTGGATGAGACAATGGTGGACAAGCCTCATTCAATATAGAAACTCAGCCAAATGTATCAAATCAGATTACAGCAATATAGACTGCAAACTACAAACCAATTTGGGCGCTTTGATGTGGGTCAGTCACGGGTGTTCCCTTGGTCCATATATGACCTCTTCCTCGTTCGTTATTCATATATAAAAATAACCCTTACGGTGGAGTTGATTCTTCTGTTCCAACGGTTTTGGAATAAGAAAATATTCTTCGACAGCATTTTTCGTCAAGATTTTGCTTTTATATATTAAACCAATAGTGACGGTTAATATTTGGGATATCTTGGCTGCCATTGCCCGCATTGGATTCAGGTGAAACTCGAGAATAAAACTTTGTAAGTGACAGTCTTTCAAATGAAATAAAGAAAATAATATGCTGTATTCTAGCAGAGTATCTTCAAGACACAAAATAATTGCACCCTTTGTAATAATCATTACACCCTAAAGGGAGATGTGAAGTCACAATGAGGTAATATTGGTGTTATAACTCCTTTATTATTGAAGAAGACGCTGTAAAGTATTTATTTTGAAAAGCCTGCCAATGCAATGACCACAATTTGAAAGCAATATTTTTCTTAAATAATCACCCAAAACCTTGTTCCTCACCATTTTGTCGGTATCCTGTGTCTCTTTTTGCTTCACTGCAGAAAAGCAAGCGGTTCTCAAACCAAAGTGTCGCCTGCTGTCGCGATCCACTTTTCCTGCACAAATTGATCTCTAATGACTTTTGACCTTGGTATGTGACATTTGACCCTCCTATGACATGCAAGTATCTATGGTTGACCTATGACCTGAATTTGGTGGCAATTGGAGTTAAGGAGTTCAGGCGCGAGCATGAAAAAAAAGTTAACTGAAACTTACACACACACACCTACACACACATACATGGACGGGCATAAAGAATTTGGTTAAGTTCTTGCAGGC
>JAMKCH010003388.1:0-99861 GCA_023653785.1 Ophioderma brevispina | reverse complement strand
CCTCTTTATCTGTAGTCTCCTTTTTATCTCAATATCAATTGGACCATTAAATAAATTGCTATTTTTAAAAAATTTCTGGGTCCAAAGAATACCAAAAATTAAAAACTATACAAAATTTAATTACGCACAACATAAATCAATCCCACAAAATTGAAAATAAAATCTTATGGAAGTTCCCAGCAATATAAAAATGTCAAAATGTGCGATTCAGCATGAACTATATGGAAATTAAGGCGCGAATTGCTGTCAAGCCATGCACAAAACTTTCCTGACTTCACTATAAATTGTTAACTGGCTTCAATCCAAAATCCTAACCTCGACCCACACCGGGCCCTTAAATTTGCACTAAACCTCCCTTACCTGGTTCCGAAAAGCCCCACAAATTTCGGAAAATCCAACCCCTAGTGAATTTTCACAGAGTGAGACCACACTGAACAAAACACCCCCCAATTACATTCAGTACTTAGCACGTAAGTGTCAGAAGTCGCCCCAAAATTTTGCATACGTAATCTCAGGGAAGGGGACAAAAACTCATTTGACTCTAGGCAAAGTTCCCAGAGTGGCAAAATTTTACTTCATTTGAGGACCAAGCAACTCGGCTCTTTCCTGGAACCAGAAAATTCATGATGCACATCCATCAAGTTGGCATATACACAAAACTCCCGTCTGTCAATTCCGAGACAGACTATAAACCTCAAAAATTTTATTGATCTCCCAATCAAGTAAAACAGAGCTGCAAATGCTTACAAAATCAACCGTACATGTTTTTGAGTATTGTTTTTGAAATCAAATGCCCTACTCAGCAAACTCAGCAAGCAGGACTAAGTTTAAACCAAACTCTACATGGAAATTTCAGCCATCCATCAATAATCTCGCCAATCCTGCTCCAGAGGGTTGCAATTTTTACTTTCAAGCTGTTTATCAAATTATGCCCCATACTTCATAAACAATGGACTTTTAACACATGTAAAATATCCAAAAATGCAGCCACCTGTTCTAGACTTGGGGTCACCAAAAATGAATGATCTTTAAATTCCCACCTCAAAAGGAAAGTTTTCACAAAACTCCCCATAGTAAAAGCACTAAACCCCATTTGAAAACATCTGAGATGTGAAGATGGAGAAAACAAAGGAGCCATGAGACTGCTTCAAGGGAGGCAGCAGAAGAGTGCAGACATGAGTCATAGATTACTATTTTTGCTACACTGCCTCCCCCTCAGTTGAGTCGCGTCCTCACGACGTTTTGACCAAGAATATTTGGAAATCGCTTAAATTTTACTTAACCTCATTTTTTTTACTTACACTTTCGAAAAGCTGCGCAGCATTCATTCCAATTTTACCGTCCACTTGTAGATCTACAATGCTGGAAACCATGCCTTGCACATCTTCAATATTTCTCAGTTGAACACAAGTCCGAAGATAATTTGTGACATTCGGCATGTAGCACCAAATTGAGCGGAATGGCCAGTTCCAAGCGGTCCAGTTGCAATGAAGTTCAAAAGTGGATTCACAGTACTAGTCATTCCAATTAGCTTCACCCAATAAAAAATTAACAGCTGACAAGTCACACTTTCCTGGTTTCAAAGCCGGATTATGGTTTTCTTAGGGTCACTTCCAAATTATGGTTTCTGGTCAAACAGTAATCAAGGCAGTGTCGGACTTCCATGTTAATAAAAAATGCAGTTATGAATAAGCTACATGTAGACAGTTCAAATCAATAATGCGTCGATTTTCCAAATAGTCTCTTAATGTTAGTCCATTACAAGTCCTGAAACGATGAGGGGCCTTCTCTTTCTTTTAGGCCTCCTTTTACTAGTCAATTTCCAACAGTCAAACTGAGGTACAGGAACTATTAGCTGGACTTGTTCTTTACTTTCAGTTCGAATTCTGGGATCTAAATTTGGTTAACATCTGCAGTCTGTCCTTGACACTTTGGCTTTCAACATTCAAAACTGGTTGGATTGGTCCCCCATCACTAATCACACCACCCTTCAACATTACCCCAGACCCCCACGCCCAACACCCCCGCTCCTTCCCTTCGATCATCCCCATCCTACGTCATTAAAACACTCTCTTCGCTTCGGCCCCGCACAGACCTTCCCAGACTCCTACTTGCCCCAAACCTAATATTCTACCTTTCTCACTGCCCCCTCCTCATTCCACTCCCCCCCCCAATGCCGCTCCTCCTCCTATTTCCCCTCTTCCCCCATACAGACACGCCTCAACACCATTTGTTTCTCACTCTTCCGCTAAATATCTATACCTTCTTTAGCCTTGGTCGATTCCCACCATTCTTCAACTCTGCACCAAATTCACCCAATTTACTGTATCGTGCAGGTTTACGTCGTCTGAAGTCGTAGATTGAGGCTTGATGTACACTGTCGTCGGTAGGCCGGCACATTTCCTTTGGCAAATCAGATTGGTTTTTGTCGTGAGAGTCTCCGGCTGATCGTTAACCAGTGCTTTTTCCCTGTAGCCAAAACACTCGCATCAGTACTCCCGCCTATACACAAAACAGTTTGATCTTCATTGATTTCAGTCTTTTATCATCAGTTCGGACAAAAACGCAAGTGGTTTGAGACGATCAAAGTGTACTACTTCACTGTTACGTGCCCTAGGTCTTTTAATAACATAATTTGCATCGGACAACTTCTTTAGAATTTCACATGGTCCCTGCCATCGGCTTTGCAATTATGGAGAAATGCCTTTGGTTTTAGCAGGATTATAAACCCAGACCCTTTTCCCAACTTTATAGCGGCTGGACCGCACATCCTTAAGATCGAATAGCGCTTTTGCCGACCAATTGTGCGACATGTGAAGAGTCGCGGAGCCTTTGAATGCAATTTCTAGCGCTCGCCGGAACCCTTCTGAGCATATCCTCCTCCGAACTTGGATACTTCAACCCAGGGGCTACCTGCCACTTAAAATACAAAGGACTGTATGTCACTACCGAACTACGAAGGTTAGGAGTCAAACCAGATGTTTCTTGGGGACTCGAACGATAAGACAAAAGGTAGGTGTTTGTCCCAGTCTTTTTGGTCATAATAGACGTATGTTGACAATCAAGTGGTTCTTTCAACAAGTCCATCACTCGGGGTCTGGAAGCGCTTGGTCAGTGTCGGTCAATCTCTTTTTTTTTGTTCTTAAGCAACTTGACACGAGTGCCGCAAAAACCGAGAGTCAAAATTTTTGCTATCAGTATGAACTACGAGCGGCATACCATAACGACTGACAAATTGAGTTACAAATACTTCAGCGATAGTTTCCACCTCCTTGATTGGAAGAGGGAAAAGCCTCGCCCACTTGGTAAAATAATCCATGACTACGAGAATATAGCTGTTTCCTCGCTCAGAAACTGGCATTGACGCCAAGTACGCACCCAGTTTGAAACCATCCTCCGATAATTCACCCAAAGTAAGTTTGATGAATTTCCTCCGAAGTTTTAGCTTGACCTAGATGTCCCACGGTAACATGATCATGAAGCCAAATGTACGATGAGATAATATTTTTAAGTCGCAGAGTCCAGTAAAAGGACACTAAAAACCAGGTCCTGTATAATAAGTAGCGTAACGTCTTTCAGTCATAAGTCCATTCCGTGTCAAGTTTAAGAGGTCTTTCTGTCAACATTTACAAAGCCAATCTTGTTAATCGAATGCTCGGTGTAGACACAAAGCTAGCCACTGGTCAAGGGTCAGTTTATCCCTTCCCTGCAAACAAACGTCCTGTCGGTCAGTCTATAGGTTGGTAACTTCGCTGATATTCACATACGGCTGACTTTGTAGAGTTTACAAACAACGTAACGCTACTCAGACGGAGCGGCCACACTGACCGCACTCCCACCATTCTGTCATCAGCATCTGGAACGCCTGGTGCTGCGGCTGCTGCTGATGTTGAGCGTTGGTCGACCCTTCTTGACGGTTGCTGGGAAGGCTGGTCTCTCGATCTTGACACCAGGTTGTGGGGTTGCAGGCACGGTCTTTGTTGACTGCAGGACTCCTGGAGCAGATGATGACGAACGGGTGAGTGACTCTGGGGATGATGCTGTTGTGAGGGATCTGCGACAAAACTGGAGAGACGGTGGTGGTCGATGCCACGGTTTCTTGGTGGACTTGTTCACGTAAAAGTATCTGTCAGTACTTGCACTTGGCGGTGATGCCAACCAGCAGCAAAACAGTCTGCCGCAGGAATTACAGGAGGGCGGAGTCATGGAAATCATCAGCAACAAAATATCTCATATGGAGATATTGACTTGTACACCGAGAAGCGGGTGGAGTATCTGGAATTTCAGACGCTGCCATCATTGTCAAGTGGAGGTGGAGTATCACAGGTGGTGGTGGGAGTATTAATTAACTCAAATTACAAAAGTGGAGGTGTGAGTATGCAGGGCAGCTACTAAAAAATTCCAAAAGTGGAGGCGAATCTCAAGTGAAGGAGATGTTCAGTGCGAATTCTCAAGGTGAAATGATGACAAAAATTCCGACCACAACTAGTTGGCATTACTGTATAATGCCAGCGCAAAAATATTGATGCTAACTACATAGTTCATAGTTAAAAACCAATCGATGATGGACCTAGACATAACCTATGAAATCCTCAAGAAAAAAACGAGAGTAAGGACCGGCAGACGGGAGCACCTACAGATACAAACTCGGCCGTCCCGTAAGTGATACCTTCCTCTTCTGACAACCTCGTCTGAGTCGCTGTCACAAGTTGACAACTGCTGCAAGTGGATGTGGCCGTGGAATTACTGGAAATGTGCGTGATGATTGAACAACAATGATTGCACGAAGCTTCAGACGATTGATTGCCGATTGCCTTCCTCTTCTTGACATCCTCGTCTGAGTCCTGTCCATCAACTGCTGCAAGTGATGTGCTGTGGGAATTTACTGGAAATGTGTGTGATGATTGAGCAACAATAATTGCACGAATAGGCTTCAGACGATTGATTAGTGCCGATCACCCTTCCTCTTCTTGACATCCTTATCTAGTCCTTGTCACAACTGCTGCAAGTGGAGTGGTCTTGGACATTAACTGGAATGTGCTGATGTCGAGCCAATGATGCACGAGAATAGGCCTTCAAGACGATTGATTTGCGACACCTGCTATGGATAAAATGACTCAATAGATATTGACGGACGCATTTCACTTTCCTCTCCCCGTTTTGACGTGGGATAAGAATCATTCTGGATGCGTCACCTTACTCCGATGTTTTTCAAACCATAAAGAACCAAAGTTCATCAGGTAGGGAGTCCACGACCGAGCTCGGCCTCATGCTGAAAATATACAGAAGACAAGAGTGAAGGGCCGGATTCCAGTGGATGAATTTCAAACATCCTGAAAATGCACCCCATGCACAGGGCATCAGTTGCAATAAGCACCCGGATCGTGCTTTCGGCAAGACCGAATTCCGACAACACACAACCTTTATCGGAAGGGAACAAATCAGAGTTAAACGTTTCCACCATCAGATTCTCTTGATCTCCAAACACTTTATTGGAGTACACATCCTCCCACAACTGACATAGCATAGATTGGTACAACACGCTCACGGTATCTTTGGCATTATAAATGTTGTATTTACGTTACAACGTGGTTGTAAAAAATATATGTCAGGCAAACAAAAGGGAAAACATGAAGAAATAAAAATTAAAAACCATGTTTATAACACTTTGTCTTATAAGTAATGTCCCTATTCTACACGTCACCAATTACTTAAACAGCCTACTGAATAAAGCTAACACAAGGGTGGACCTTAAAATCCTGGATTTGATCTGTTACTCTTTGTTTTACAGATCTGTTTCATAGGGCCATGCCCTCACTCATCAAAACTAGATGAGAATGATGGTGTGTTTTCTCACACCATAACAACGCATGAGTGACCTACTAAATATTGATCACCACCTATAGTACAACATCAAGATCACTTGACATAAGTGTTTTTTATCAAGGCATGAATGAATAAATAATATAATAATGTAACCGTTTGACATTGCTAGACTGGCAAATTGACATGTTTTGTCTAAAATTACACAATAATTGTTTTCTTCTATGGGCGGCATGTGCCTTGTTAGCTCATTCCTTTGTTCAGTGTAGAACATCCAGTTTGGGATAATAAGTACGTTTCCTCCGTACAAAGATTGCAACTGTTTTTCAATTGTTGAAATTGGACAAGTGACCAGTAGAACACGATTTAAAATAGTTTGCTGTTAAAACCTACAGAGTGTTTCCCTCCTTGTTGTTATCCCGTCGAGTAACAGTACTTGATAAACTACAACCGCTTTAGACATTTTTTGTCGAGTGGGCATTTTTTGTTGGCTCTATCTCTACAGTTGTCATTGTCTCTTGATTTTTGTCAGCGATTTGATTGGTGTCACTTTTGGACAAAGCACATTTTGTTATGGTCGATATATTATTTTTCTCAATGTTAGGCATACAGAGTAGCTGATTTAACAGTGTGCCTGTGAGTGGTTTGTGTAGTTGGTGTCCTGGTGGGAAGCATTTGTCGAGAAGATTAAAGAATTTCCGTCCAATTAAGTGGCAACTTTGTCACTGAAGGGGGATGAACCATGTGATGTTTCCTGTTCGCTTTCTTTTCTCTTTTTGTTTTCTGGTTTGGGAGGTGTGTATGTGTAGGTTGTAATCATAACCGCTGTACGTAGTGCATCCTGATAAGGAGGTGTGGCATCTCTGAAGGTCGTGTCATTAGATACTGCTCATCTTTTGTTTATGCTCTCTGTATATTCTTTAATATAGTGAGCGGTGATTACTGTCTTTGTGTACAGACAAAGGTGTATTATTTGGTTTCATATACGGTTTGTATATGCCTGATCTCAAGTCCAACGTTACGTCGAGAAGTGAATGACTTTCTTTTTGGCCTCAATGGTAGCTTTAAGGTTGTTTTGGGCAAATATTGCACAGATCGCTTTCTTTATGATTTCTATGTGTCTGGGTGTTTTATGACATAGCCAAGGCCATCGTCTCTGTATAGTCCAACGTTTACACCACTGTTGTAATTTGTTGGATAAATGTACATCCGATAGTTCACAAGTTTCGTCGGCGCCGTCGAACCTATCCTGGTTACGTCAACTAACTTGCATCCTGCATCTTGTGTTATGCTGTACCGTTAATAGATTTCGAACCAGGGCCTTAAGATTACAAGTCCTAAACCTTATCCCTGTACTACACTGCATGCACTTTTCTTCTGAATAGCAAGATGCTAAATTAAATGTAATAACGGCCATGGTGTGGGACTGACTTGTAAAAAAAAAAAACAAACATCCATTGCCACTCTTGTTTTTTTTTTTGCAGTGATGGCAGCAGCATCGATAGTTAACATTGTCAAGAGTTCATTTGGGCCTGTCGGACTTCACAGTACTAGTCATTCCAATTACGCTTCACCCAATAAAACATTTCCAGCTACTAAGTCCACACATTCCCTGGTTTCAAAGCCGGATTCTGGTTTTCTTTGGTCATTTCCAAATATGGTTTCTGGTCACAGTAATCAAGCAGCTGTCGGCTTTCATGTTTAATAAAACTGCAGTCATGAATAGCTAGACAGTTCAAAATCATAAACGCGTCGATTTTTTCCAAAATGTCCCTCTTAATGTTAGCATTACCAATCCAGAATAATGACAGGTGGCCTTCATTTCTTTTAGGCCCTCCTTGTCTAGTCAAATATTCCCATCAAACTAACTTGCAGGTACAGGACTATAAGCTTGATAATGGTCACATAAAATCTTTTACTTTTCAAGTTCAGCATTGTAGCTCTTAACATTGGTGTCCCTCTCTGCAGGCCTTGTCCTTGACCCTTTGCTTTCAACATTCAAACTGTTGATTGGTTGTTCCCCACCATTCTTGGCACCAATTCACTATCATCGTGTCAGGTTTACGTCATCTGAAGTCGTAGATTGAGGCTTGTGTACACTGTCGTCAGTAGGCAGCACCATTTCCTTGCATCAGATTGGTTTTCTCATGAGAAGTCTCCGTCTGATGTACACCAGTGCTTTTCCCTGTAGCCAAAACACTCGCATCAGTACGCCAGTACTCTAGTACTGTCCTCTCTCGCCTCGCCTATGTCACAAACAGTTTTATCTTCGTTGAGTTCATCCTTTTTCATCATCAGTTCGGACAAAGCCAGGTTTTGATACGATCAAAGTGTACTACTTCACTGTTTATTGCCCTAAGGTCTTTTAATAATATAATTTTGCATCGGAAAATTTCTTTAGAATTTCACATGGTCCCTGCCATCTCTGCTTTGCAATTTTGGAGAAAGCATTTGGTTTTAGCAGGATTATAAACCAGACCCTTTCCCCCACCTTCAGGGCTGATGGCACACCTATAAGATATAATATCGCGTTTGCCCGTCAATTGTGGCGACAATGCGAAGATTCGCGAGCGATTTTGAATGCAATTTCTAGTCGCTCGCGAACCTTTGAGCATAATCCTCCTCCGAACTTTGATACTGGGTTCTCGGATGCCCAGGTGGCTCTACTGCCACTAAATACAAAGGAATTGTAATTTCCCTACCGAACAATCGAAGGTTAGATTCAAGCCAGATTGTTTTCTGGTCTAATAGACCAGTATCTTTTTGTCATAATAGACGTTATGTTGCAATTGTTTTCTTTCAACAAGTCCGTCCCTCACTCTGGGGTCTGTAAGCGCTTGTCCATGTACGGTCATCGCAAGCAACTTGCCAGGGTCCGCAATAACCGAGAGTCAAAATTTTTGCTATCTGTATGACCTAACGAGCGGCATACCATAAGACTGCCAAATTGATTTCAAGTACTTCAGCGTAGTTTCCACCTCCTGATTGGGAAGAGGAAAGGCCTCCGCCTACTTGGTAAAATAATCCATGACTCGAGAATATATCTTTTCCCTCCTTTTCCCTCCTCAGAACTGGCAAAGGAGTCCCTTAATGTCCATAGCTAACTCTCGCCAAAGGAATCCACAACTTGGAAAGGTTACATCGCGGCCTTTTCCGAGGAGTTCCTTTCCTACGTTGGCATTTTTTGAGACCACGTACACACCCAGTTTTGAACATCCTCTCGATAATTCACCCAAAAGTAATTGTTTGACGAATTTTCCCAAAGTTCTACTAGCTTGACCTAGATGTTTCCCACGGTAACATGATCATTAGCCAACTGTAAGGATGCGCTGACGAATGAGTACTTCTTTTAAGTCGTAGAGTCAGTAAAATGTCACTAAAAACCGTCCGTATACATAAGTAACGTAACGTCTTTCAGTCATAAGTCCATTCCTGTGTCATTTAAAATATGTCTTTCTGTCACATTTACAAAGCATCATCTTGTTAATCGAGGATCGGGGTCAACACAAGCAGCCACTGGTCAACAGGGTCAGATTGTATCCCCCCTTCCCTGCAAACAAAGTCCTGTCGGTCGGTCTTTAGGTTGGTAATATTCTCTGATATTTACATACGGCTGACCTTTGTAGAGTTTACAAACAACGTAACCTTACCTCCAGATGGAAGCGGCAAAAAAAAAAAAAAATCAAATATTTAATAAAATGTCTTGACTACAAAAAGTCTGCGGCTGCTGCTGATGTTGAGCTTGGTGGTCGACCCTTCTTGACTGTTGCTGGAACTGCCTCTCGATCTTGACCACCAGGATGTGGGGGTTATGCGTCCAGTCTTTTGTTGACTGCAGGACTCCTGGAGGCAGATGATGACGCTGGTGACTCTGGGGATGATGATAATGGTTGTGGTGATGGATCTAGCGACTCTGGAGATGACGTTGGTGGTAGATGCCAACGGGTTTCCTTTGGTGACTATGTTCACGTAAAAGTATCTGTCAGTACTTGCACTTTGGTGGTGATGCAACCAGCAGGCAACAGCTCGCATGAATTACGGCGGCTGGATATCCTGGCCACAATCAGCAACAACAATAAGCCTCCATATGGAATATGACTGGTCAGGAGAAGAGGTGGAGTATCTGGAACTTCAGACGCTGCCATCATATTATCAAAGTGGAGGTGAGTACTGCAGGTGAGGGGAGTAACTCAAAAATTCAAAAGTGGAGGTGGAGTGAAATGTAGAGGCGAATCTCAAGTGGGAAGAGATGTTCAGTGCAAATTCTCAAAGGCGAAATGAGACAAAATTCCGAATCCGTCTTTATATAGACAATTTGACGTCACATGACTTCTCTCAAGCACCAATAGAACTTGAACACTTCCGTCACAGATGACCATCATCACATGATCATCACTGTCAAATCACATGATTCATCATGTGACCTCCTTCCACACTTACCTCACTGACCCTCCACATCCGTCCACCTCCACCTCCCCAAGAAAGGGACGATTAGCCCCTACTATACTACTCACCGCCGTTTACGGGTCATCTCAATAGGATGTAAAAAACAGAATGCCCCCGAAACGTGGTTGATTTCACACGGCTAGTGACAAATACAAGTGACATGTAAATAGTTGATATTTTTACCCCCCGTCGTTTTAAGTGTGTAATGTCCACAATTTGTGCGCAATTGCCATCATAAGAAAACAACGGTGGAAATGTCATTGCATTTCAATAGCTTCTTTAAAAAGGTGATTGTCGAAAATGATGTGTTGAGTGTAGAAACACTTGCCCCAGTTTAGCTAGCAAGTTGACAATGTTTAACTGATGTTTGACTGAAAATACCGAGAGACAAATACAACATATATTCAAAGTGACATGAGGATGACATTTGCACATTTGAGTGTTCTTGTTGTGGGCGTGACTTTCTGGCATTTTAAACATGAACTTATTGGCACTGCAAAAACACTTGGCGTCAAATTCCTAAACACTTATGTGAAGTGCCTACAATGTTTCTATTCTTAAACTGTTTAAATATAAGGTGTTTAGATATTCAACATACTTTCCACATGTTTAGAAATGTAGTGCAAACTCTAGTGTTTACAAAATGTTTTATTTGGAATCATTGTTTTGGTAGTGTAACCCCCCGCCTAAGAAACAACAATTGCCATTTGAACGTGACCACATCTTATTTGGCTTGCTGTATAATTGCCCCATCGCCAACAAAATTGATGATAATCCATATTTCATAGTTTTAAGAACCGATCGATGCTGGCCCTAGACCTAACCTATGAAAATCCTCAAGAAAAAAACAATGAGAGTAGGACGGCAGACGGGAGCACTACTATACAAACTTCTGCCGTCCCGTAAGTGATACCTTCCTCTTGACATCCTCGTCTGAGTCTCTGTCACAACTGCTGCAAGTGGATGTGGCTGTGGAATTACTGGCATGTGCGTGTATTGAGCAACAATGATTGCAACGAAGCTTTCAGAGATTGATTGGGCCGATCCTTCCTCTTCTTGACATCCTTGTCTGAGTCGCTGTCACAACTGCTGCAAGTGGAATGGGCCGTGGAAGTACTGGAAATGTGCGTGATGATTGAGCAACATGTTGCAACGCAGAATATGCTTCGACGATTGATTGCCGCTACCTTCCTGTTCTTGACATCTTGTCTGAGTCGCTGTTACAACTGCTGCAAGTGGATGTGCTGTGGAATTACTGGCAAGGTGCGTGATGAATTGAGCAACAATGATTGCACGAAGAATAGGCTTCAGACGATTGATTTGCGACACCTTCCTCTTTCTTGACATCTTGTCTGAGTCGCTGGTCACACAACTGCTGCCATGGTGATTTGGCTGTGGAATTACTGGAAATGTGGGTGATGATTTATCCAACAATGATCTGCACGAAGCTTCAGACGATTTGATTGGCCGATACCTTCCTCTTCTGACATCTTGTCTGAGTCGCTGGGGTCGCGAACTGGCGTAGCAAGGTGATGTGCTGTGGGAATTAACTGCAAATGTGTGTGATGATCAGGCAACAATGATTGCCGAAGAATCAGGCTTCAGTTCAGACGATATGATTGCCGATAACCTTCCTCCATCTGACATCCTCGTCTGAGTACCTGTCACACACTTCCTGACATGGGACGTGGCGGTGGAATTACTGAAATGTGTGGCTTGTATGATTGAGCTACATAATTGCACGAATCTTCATACGATGGATTTGCCGATAACCAATTCCTCTTACTTGACATCCTCTTCTGATCGCTGCTCACAACCTGCTCGCAAGTGGACGTGTCTGTGGAATTACGCAGGAAAGTGTGCGTGATGATACGAGCAACAATAATTGGCACGCAGAATAGCTTCCGAAGATTGATTGCCGATAAAACCTTCCTGTCTGACATCCTCGTCGAGTCGCTTTCACACCAACTGGCTGCACGTGGATGTGGCCGTGGAATTACTGGAAAGGGTGCGGATGATTGAGCACCCATGCTTGCAACGAAGATAGCGCTTCAGACGATTGACTTGCCGCTACACCTTACCTCTTCTTGACAGCCCTCGGTCTGAGTCGCTTTCACACTGCTGCACAGTGTGATGGCCGTGTAATACTGGAAATGTCGTATGCTCTGAGCAACACATGATTGCACCGAAGAATAGGCTTATCAGACGATTGAATGCCGAACCCTTCCTCTTCCTGTGACAATCCCGTGTCCATGAGTATTCGCTGTCACAACTGGTTGCAGTGGGTGTGGCCCCCCTTTGGAATTCCTGGAAATGTGCGTGACTGATTGAGCAACAATGATTGCACAAAGAATAGGCTTCAGACGATTGATTGCCGACACCTGCTAATGATAAATGATTCAATAGATACTTGACGGAACAGCCTTTCACGCTTCCCTGTTTTGACTTGGGATAAGACATTCATTCATGGATTTGTCACACTTCAACGTTTCACACCAAAAGAACAGCATCGCAGGAGGGAGTCCCGACCAGCTTGGTCTGCCATGCTGAAATATAACAGAAGACACTACAAGTCGGATTCCCCAGTGGATGATATTTCCGACAAGACCTGAAATGCACATGGCATCATTGCAATAAAAAGCCCCGATTGTGCTTTCCTATGCTTCGGGCCACGAGATGATATAAGTCCGAATTCCGACAACACACAACCTTTATCGGAAGGGAACAAATCGGAGTTAAACGTTTCCACCATCAGATTCTCTTGATCTCCAAACACTTTATTGGAGTATGCATGCTCCCACAACTGACATAGCATAGATTGGTACAACACGCTCACGATATATTTGGCATCATACAAACCGTTGTATTTACGTTACCACGTGGTTGTAAAAAAATATATTTCAGGCAAACAATTTTGAGAAAAAAGTCAATAAACAAAGGGAAAATGTGAAGAAATAAAAATTAAAACCAGTTTATACACTTTGTCTTATATGGTAATGTACATATTCTAGTAGTAATTATAATAATGCGACTTGTAAAGCACACATATCCACCCTGCTGGGTGCTCAAGGCGCACAATGAAACAAAAATACAAAACACTATCAAAACTACAGAACATGCAAAATGGACAATAAATTAAACATTATTGAAAAACTTTGTGCAAGATATGTTTTTAACAGTTTCTTAAATGTTGTAATACACTGAGCAGTTTTGAGCTCAGATGGCAGTTCATTCCACAAGCGTGGGGCAGCAATGGCAAATGATCTATCACCCCACATCCTATTGGATCTGGACTCCTTCAGAAGAAGCATGTTACTAGAACGTAAAGAACAAGTTGGAATGTACTTCTGAAGTAATTCTGAAATATATATCGGAGCAATGTTGTTCACACATTTATACACAATTAGTAATATCTTAAAAACAATTCTGTAATTGACTGGAAGCCAATGAAGTTCTTTCAAAATGGGGTTATGTGCCACGTCCCTTTTTTTGACAAAGTGAGAATTCTAGCAGCAGTGTTTTGAATGCATTGAAAGCGTGCAAGTTGAATTTCTGGCAGACCATAAAGAAAGAGCTTTTTTTACATTTGTTCAAAAAAGACGTGAAGTGATGAAGGCATGAATTATCTGTTCCGTAGCACTGCGGTTGAGATATTTTCTGATTTTTCCAATGTTTCTGATGTGCAGGGAAGAACTACTAACAATATTTGAGATGTGAGGTTTCATTGTCATACAAGAATCAAACGTTATACCGAGATGGCGAACTTTGGTAGAAGGCATTATTTGCGAATCACCAATTTTTATGAAGGGAACATTGACTTTTGACAGTTTATGACGTGACCCAAGCAATAAAAATTCAGTCTTATCATCATGTGGTGCATGTGTATCCAAAATATCAGAGAGGACATTTTCAAATTCATCAACATGAGAATTCACATCACAATTTTCAAAGTCACAGTTTGATATATCTGAGCAACAATGTCACTACAGAATTTTTCTGAATCAACAGATTTTAACTGCCGAGACTTAACTGTGATAGTAGGTATCGGAGGTCTCTTTACATTGACATTGGCAAATATTGAAAATGATCCGATAATCCAGGGAAAACTGCAATATTTGAGACAAGACGTGCAGTATTTTCAAGAGTTACCAGAAGATCAAGCCAATTTCCAAGGCGATGTGTTGGTTCTTTTATGTGCTGAGTTAGTCCATATGATGAAAGGAGATCCTTGAAGTTTGTTGCATCATAATCTGGCAAATCATTAACATGAATGTTAAAATCTCTTGTTAGAATGATGTCAGAAGGATGCATTAGGTAGTCTATGATTAATGTTTCAAATTCCTTTAGGAAAGTAGAAAACTTTACTTTCCGTCCAGAGTGATCTCTTTCTGGCCGATATATTATAACAAGGCGAATAGACTTGGAGTTGCTGGTTACTTCGGCATGAAGGGATTTCATTTCATTTCAATTTATTCAGGCAAAATTCCAAGGGTAAAAAACACAAAAAGTACACATATAAAGTACACTTATTTCCATTGCGGTCCTTAGAAAACACCATAGCAAATAAAACAATTAGGATTGCACATGAATTGGAAAAAACTTAAAATTTATAAAAAAAGAAAAATTAAAAAAAAAAAAAAAAAACCACAAAAACAACCCAACACTGACAACCAGCAGTAATAATCAAAAGAAACCCAAACCATACATATTGCACAAATATAAATTTCTAGAAAATATGCTCAAATATGAATACTGTACAAGTGGAAATTTTCATGTACAGACATTTTTGCCACTTCGACCGTCCTGCCAAATGCACGAGAACCTAATTGTACTACGCTCAAGTGGCGAAACCACGAGTTGCTCTGTACAGCGACTGTCGCAAACACTGTCAAATTTTGATGCTCGCTGTTCACTCACCGACACGGATTTTTATTAACCAAATATCTCCATTTTCGGGAACATCTGTGTGTCAGAGGAGCAACAGGATGATATCATGTATCTCTGGATGATACTTATTGTGCAGCATATTGTATAAAAGTGAAGTAAATTAGTGTAGAAAAGTTAAAATTAGTGAGAGCATCGTAGAGGCACGTCTTGTCTGGTCCGATGGTGGTGAGTATAGAAACATTTGAATGTGTTTTATTCCTTGTGGTTGTATTTGATGTTTACCTTCAAACTTGATCTAAAGAGAAGGGCAACACCACCACCAGTCTTATTCAGTCTGGGGATATGCTAAAAAATGTACGCAGCTGGGGTACATTCACGAGGTGTTACTTCATCAGTTGGCTTTAACCAAGTCTCAGTGACGGCAACTAGGTCGAGGTTGTTTTGGAAAACAGTCTATAAATTCATCAGTTTTGTTTCCTATTGATTGTACACCTAAGCGTAATTCACAGTCAATGTTTGATTTTGATGTATCATTTGATGAACTGCTAGTTCCATTGGGTTGTATTTTAAACAAAGATGGGATGTTCTTTTGCCGGCGACGGCCACCTTTCTTTCCTCTGTGTGAGCGATGTTTGGTTTGACGTTGTACAGATTTGTCAAATATTCCAAGAAATTTCAAATTGTTCACAATCATAGGCGATAGAACACATGTTGTAAGTTTTGAAGAACTAATGTTCAGAAGCTGAGCACGATTGTACTTATGAGTGCTTGGATTGGGTACAACAGAGTCATTAAGCAGATCTGGGCCAGGGTTAGGATTGATATCTCCTGAAATCAAAATATCTATGAAAAGTAGAACATGAATTATTGTAGTAGGATATTCTAGCTTTCAGATATTTTCCATGTTGAAATTGTTGCTTAACTTCAGTGTCACATATCCTTTGGTGCATGTGTCACCAATTACTTAATCATCCTACGAATAAAGTTAATACATGTACCTTACATAGATTCGAACCAGGGCCTTAAGATTACAAGTCCTAAACCTTATCCACTGTACTACACTGCATGACTTTTTTGATAGCAGATGCTAAAATTAAATAGAAATAACGCCATGGTGTGACTGACTTGTAAAAACAATAAAATCATTGCCACTCTTGTTTTTCTTTTGCAGTGATGGCAGCATCATCGATAGCTAACATTGTCAAGAGTTCATTGGGGCCTGTGGGCCTTGACAAAATGCTGGTAGATGATGTAGGGGTAAGTATCAATATTTTTCCCTTGCATTTTGTGATTATGCTTCATAAAGTTCTTTTGGCCATTTCTAGGACATGTGATCTATCAAAAAGTTATGGGTATGAAGTTAATGAACTCAAAGGTTTTGGAAGGACTAATGGAACACATTCTGTTTATTTGCCTAAAATAAGGCAATTGCTTAAAGGCTGATTTGGAGATTTCAAAATATAAATTTTGTGTGTAATAATTAAAAGTAGTCAATTAGAACTAACTTAGTCACCTAAAATGCTCAATTCCAAAGTCTGAGAGAATCGGATTTTTCGTTTTCATGCAGTAAACATTTATGTACAGTATTGCATGCCATAGGATACTGTGTATAACAAAAATTCCGGATCCGGAATTTTATAACAAAGTTGTGATTTTCTATATGAAGGACTTCGATTTGAGCTTAGATATTTCACGCAGTGTTTAGTATATGGACAAGCATTACGTATATGCAAAAAACACAATTTGTTTGAAAATTGAGGGCACCCTCCTTGGGAAATCTCTGAGTCAGCCTTTAATTGGTACCTCTAGCCATTGATTTGGTGCCTTAGCCAAGTTTTAATTCAAGGCCTGGGGCTACTAGCAATTCAGACCATACTAAATTGAAGTCAAGCTGATACAAGCTATAACAATCTGCAGTTTTTAGTCTGCATTTATAACTAATGCATTTCCCCCATGTGTGACCTTTGACCTATGTGTGTGACCTTTGACCTATGTGTGTGACCTTTGACCTATATGTGTGTGACCTTTGATCTCGGATTTGTTCTGTGCTCAGGTCAGTGGTACTTTGAGCAAATTTGGTGGACATAGGGCATTACTACACAAATTGACCTCTACATGACCTTTGACTTTTTGGGTCACTCTGAAACCCTGATAACAAACGTCAGACTATCCTGCCCTAACTTCATGCAAAATATCAGCCCCCATATGATGTCAAAGCGTAACAAAATGCATCTATAGCCAGTATCCTTAGACAACAACGTTGGGCCCGTGGCGATAACAATGTCAAACCTATAATCCTAAGAATTCACATTACAACCAAAAACTCCATTAAAATGCTGGTGATATGGAGAGACAACCCAGATGATATTTTTTGGAAAGGTCAAAGTTGCCTTGCAGGTCAAAATTGTATGAACCCTAAACCTGTCTATTGTGTTGTTTATCTCAGGATGTCACGGTAACCAATGACGGGGCCACTATATTAAAGCTTCTAGAAGTAGAACATCCAGCAGCCAAGATATTGGTAGAACTTGCTGATTTACAAGATCAGGAAGTAGGAGATGGGACCACATCAGTAGTAAGTAGGCTGTTCATAATGAAATGTCTGTATCCAGTTAGGTAATTGGGAGATCAGAATGCTTTTGTGTGATTTTGACCTGATATGGTCCTAGACCATATGTCCCTGGAGAATATTCTGGAAAAATATTCGAAGTCAAATATGAAACTGTAGCATATTTGACTATGCTCGTGGAGCATAAATCTGGAGAAATATTTTAAGTCAAATATGCTCTTGGAGCATTTGAATATGCTCCTGGAGCATATTGCAATGCACAATGTTCCAGGAGCATATGGCAAATATGGTCTGGAACAGTGGAGAAATATTCTGGCAATTACTGCTCCATGAGCATATTTGCCATATGCTTCCGGAGCATGTGCATTCAAATTGGACTTAGAACATTTCTCCAGATTATTTATGCTATAGGACCATAATATCGGTCCAAATTATCACAAAAGCGATAAGAGTAGAAAAGAGGGTCAATGCCAAATGAGTTTTGACCTTTTATTTAAAGATAACTCGGTCAATCACAACATTATTTTCTGTTTTTCATATTGGAAAGACCATCACCAATCCGATATATGATTTTAATGTGAGCAGTAAACTTGCATTTTGTAAACTGGCCTAAAGTGAGCAGCACAAATAATTCCCTGCAGCTGAAAGCAAGAGGAGGGTCCATTTCAAATCCATGGTGCTTGGCATCACAGAGCTGCAATTCGCAAATCATCACATGACACGCATGTGACTTTCGCGGCGAATAATGCAGAATTTGCCTCTTGGGCTTAACATTGATGTTTACATCAGAACTGTTACACACGGACGTTAATCAATCTATCAGGCTTTGTGACCTTGCCAAACTTTTGCTGGTTCCAAGTCTCCAAATCCAGAAATTTCATTCATGTCTGGCATTTGTATCAGTGAATCCATAGTCACAAAAAGATCTGTAAATTTACACAGGGTTTATCTTGTAATCACTATATACTGTTGTTTTGCAAACGTACAAATAATTAATAAATTAAATGAACGAGCAAGTTAAAGTGTACACAGGAACTGATGTAAATGCATGCATTAAGGTAAGAGATGGGTAAGAAATGATGAAGTCATTTGTATTATGAGCGGTGAATGGCGGGAAGAACAAGATTCCTCCTCTTGCTGCAAGAAATCCATGTTTTTGCTCATACCATCATTTATAATAGAAAAAAATCCAAAAATATTTTCAGACATGACTAGAAAAATATAAGGTTTCTAATGATATCAGATTCTCGCATGGTGGGATCAAGGCTGAGGATCGGCCAAGACTGAAAAGTTCTTAACCTTGTTGGTCCCCCGCCAACTTTAGTTGGCAAAGGGGGACTATAGAAATGCCCTCTGTCTGTGTGTGTGTGTGTGTGTGTGTGTCCGTGTGTGTGTGTGTGCGTCCCACACAATATCTCTGGATCTAAGCAAGTATGGGTGTCCATCTTCGCAACATAGATGCATCTCAAGTAGGTGTTGGCTGGGATGTAAAGTGGGTCATGTGACATAGGTCAAAGGTCAAATATGGTAAAAAATACGGTCAAATTTGGTAAAAAATAGGGTTATATTGTTATAAGCCTTGTAAACACGATATCTTTTGATCTAAGCAAGTATGGGTGTCCATCTTCGCACCATAGATGTCACCCAAGAAGGCGGTGGATGAGTTCGGAGGTGGGGCATGTGACATCGGTCAAAGATCAAATATGGTCAAAAATAGGGTCAAATTTGGTCAAAAATAAGGATATAAGCCCTGTAAACATGATATCTTTTGATCTAAACAAGTATGGGTGCCATACTTTGCACCATGGATGTCACCCAAGTAGTAAGTGGATGAGTTCGACGGAGGGGTATGTGGCATGGGTCAAAGGTGAAATGCGGTCAAAAATGGGATTAAATTGCTATAACCCTTGGCAATTGTGGTAGGATGATGAAACTTGGTGGGTGTGGTCAACATTCAGTGCCAAAAAATTTGAAGGTCATTTCAAGGTCACGCGGGGTCATTCAAGGTCAAACTGGATAAAATTGCTATAACCCTTGTCAATTGTGGTAGGATGATGAAACGTGGTGGGTGTAGTCAGCATTCAATGCCAAAAAAATTGAAGGTCATTTCAAGGTCATGCAGGGTCATTCAAGGTCAAATGGGATAAAATTGCTATAACCCTTGTCAATTGTGGTAGGATGATGAAACTTGGTGGGTGTAGTCAGCATTCAATGCCAAAAAATTTGAAGGTCATTTCAAGGTCATGTGGGGTCATTCAAGGTCAAATCACTAAGTATGTGGTAGAATGATCAAACTTAGTGGGTGTGGTCAGCATTCAGTACCAAAAAATTTGAAGGTCATTTCAAGGTCATGCGGCGTCATCCAAGGTCAAATCAATAAGTATGTTGGTAGGTGATTTACAACTTGATGGGTGGGTTCAACATTCAGTGCCAAAAATTTTGATGGTAATTTCTAGGTCATGTTGGGGTTATTAAAGGTCAACTCACTCAATATGTGGTAGGTCAAGGATGTGGTCAACATTTCTAAACCTAAAATTGTGAAAGTCATTTCAAGATCAAGTAGTTTCAACTAAGGTCAAATAACTACAATAGTTGTATGGTCAATTAGTCAACATTTGATATCGTCAAATTGCAACTGCAAGGGCAGCAGCCTCAGTGCTTTGAGAACCACTTATTTCCATCACAATTCTCACTGTGATCTTAAAATTATATTTCGCTCCATTTACTACTGCGACGGGCGGGGGACCTTTGTGGTTCGAGAACTGCCTTGTTTCACCTTGTGTGACATTTGATATGTATTGTTACCTGCTTTTGAATTCAGTGTTACATGTAAAATGTTACTTGCAAAGGTCATATCTTTCAGTGGCAATGAAACAAAGCCAAGCAAAGTCACAAGAGGTTAAAAGAAACATTTGCGCTGGTATTCTGAAAGGGAGTCTAACTTTATACCTGGGTTTAAACCAGGGTTAGTTCTACATGAGTGGACCTTTTTTCCTTCCAAAATATTCTAAAAATGTGCTGTAACAGGTGAGAAAATTCCTCCTGGATGCATCCAGGAGGACTTTTCTCACCCATTACATTTAACTTTCACAGTATTTTGAAAGGAGAAAAATCCACTCATTTAGGACTAACCTTGGTTAAACCCAGGTCTAAAGTTAGACTCCTTTTCAGAATACGAGGCTTGGTAGTTATCCCTTCTCATTTCAATACAAATAGAATAGTTGTTTTTAGAAAGTTCCAAGTTTAAGTGTACACAGCCATTTTCTTACTCGCATGATAGCCTATACGGTAGCTGCACCGTGTCTACTGCTGCAGCTACTGCACAGTACGCAGCAGGCTAGGGCTTCCAAGTACACAGTGTAACCACGTAGCTACTCCGCTGTGTGTATTATCCGTGTATGCGGCAAAAAACCACGGAATCCCGGCCGACTAGAGTACTCTAGTGGGTAGTTAGGTAATCTGTGTCTACTCGGTGGTAGCTGCATGGCTATATTTTGTGATGATTATATTAAAGAGAATGCACAGTTTCTGTAAACCATACTATACAATGCAGTGGGATTTATAACACACCTAATAACTTCAGGATGCTAGACACGGTGAAAAAAGAAACAAAGAAGAAACTACACAGCTAGGAATCGGGGAAATATATGGATGTTAAGAAGTTTCTTGAAAGAACTAACTTGGACAGCTACCCTGTCTGATTTACAATGTCATATGTAACAAGATCTTCTTTGGATAATTACAGGTAATTATAGCAGCTGAACTATTAAAGAATGCAGATGAATTAGTAAAACAGAAGATACACCCCACCACAATAATTAGTGGTTACAGACTGGCATGCAAGTAAGTTAACAAAAAATGGTACTGTAAAGGTTCGTTCACACTTCCACTGCAGTGCAGCGCAGTGCATAGCATTGCCCGAATAGCAGTCTCTGCGCAAGATGGTGCAATGCAGTACTGCAACAAAGTTAAATTAATTTCAAGTTGTAGTAGAAAGTGATTGATATATCGGCAATGCAGCAACACTGCACTGCATTGCAGTAGAAGTATGAACAGACCTTTAGGCTTTAAATTTTTTGAGGGAAAGTGAAAACGCCAACATTTTTAAAATTTGGAGTAGAGTCCAAATAATGTATTTAGACATTGTTGGCATATGAATATAATAAAGAATGAGTCAGGTCTTTCCATGCGGGGGAATGGGGCTATGTAAAGTCACATGATATAATTTCAAATCATAATGCATTGTGGGATTGATTTGAGTCATCTCAAGTTAGTTAGTGTGGTTCATACAACGACGTAAATATAACCCAGACCCGAAGATTCTCCCGAAACAGCGTAACCAAAATCAAGGTGCCCAAAAGTATTATAATGAGCATACGCACTTCATTATCATAGTTTTGGGCACCGCCATATTTGGTTTACGTATCGTCGTATTTGGAAAATCCTTAATGCATATTTATGAACACGCGGTATTTTACGTTCGTCACACTTTAGCGAGTGAAAAAAACAATAACGACCGATGCCACATGCTATCACTCGGACTCAAATATCTCTTTTCCTAAGCAAAATTAACAGGGGTCATCAGAAGACTTTTTGTGCATTACGAATGCAGGAATCTTTTTAGATGCATTGTTTCTTCCATCGATTGAGTTTCGCATAATTATTGGCGAAAAATCGGCCATGCGGACAATGGAACACTGGGGAAATGCAACATCGTCATAACGCGCGACTCACAGATTTGTAGGTGCGTGTGCTTGTGCATAACAGCGACTGACGCGCGTCTCGGGTGCGCAACAACAAGATGTGCCGATATGTGAGAGAAATCGGTTACGCTGCTGGCCTATCAATAACACGCGCGATTCCCCTCATTGTTTTATTATTCCAGCTCTGTGGGTCATACATTTGTAATAATAACGGGGAGGGTTGTCCTCCATAAGGATATTTGATCACCATCTTCATACATGTATGAAAAATTCGGCACAGTATTTTACTGTGTAAGCCATATGGAAAAAAATAAACATTCATTTTACCCTAAATAAGTCCAGAGTCAAATTTAAAGTTCATTTCAGCTAGAAAATGGTGTGTTATTAAAGCAATACAGCACATTTTTGAAGAGTGCCCCCAAATTTCACACGTGTTGTAGTTTACACAATTGTGTTATTGGTAATTTTTTAGTAAACTATAACTATTAATGGTAAATCCTCATCCTCACGTGTATATTTGTCATAAAAGAGCAATTTTATCTTCTGTTAATATTGCCAATGTTTCTATTCAGCCTGTTGAATCTGCGCTTAACTTGGGTGTCATAATCGCTAACGATCTCAGCATGAATGTTTACATCATATATTTGTCGTTCGGCCTCTTATGCTCCTACAAATTGGTCGTATCAGGAATAATCTGATGAAAAATCACTGAACTTAGGTCATGCATTTATTACTTGCCTTCTTGATTCAGTGTAATAGTCTACTGTATGGTCTTCCTGAATCGCAATGCCAAGCTTCAACTAATTCAAAAGTCAGGCGCCAGACTTTCACCCCCACGCTCTCGCAATCATATCACTCCTGTGCTTCGTCGACTTCACTGGCTTCCATTGAAGTATCGTGTTATATACCAAGTTCTTCTTTTGACTTACAAATGTCTTCATGGACTTGCTCCCGATTCCTAGCTGACTTGATCAAAGTATATCAGCCATCTCCGCAATTTCCGCTCCTCCTCCAAGCTCAACCTCATCTCTCCATCAGTTTCCCCAGTACTTATGGTCGTCGTTCTTTTCAGCCAGCTTCTCCAGACTTTGGAATCACTTTACCTCATCATATCAGAGAATCTCAGACTCCTTGGTCAATCAAATCTGTTTTGAAAACTCATCTGTTTACTATAGCAATTTGTGATACATGTACATGTACTTGATTATTTCACGCCTGCTCTCAGGTTTTATGTACTTGTGTTTTGTATTTATGTCTTTACCATAGCGCTTAGAGACTTCGGTGTAAAGCGCTCTATATAAGCACTGTTGTATTATTATTATTATTATTTTGTAATCAGAATTGGTATCCCTGATTTTAATTTCACAGCGGAGCTGGAAATGCCAAATTTCTGTCCATCCATTGAGAAATAGGTCACCTATGAAAATGACCTCTAACTTGACTTGCCTGACCCAACGGAACAACTAATGGATGAGTGTAGACACGTACATGGCGCTATTTCCTGACTATTTCATATTGAAAGGACGTTTCCTTCAGCATCTGATTATTACCGGGATCTGATATTAATTATCCTAATTACGAAATTTCTTATTTTCCTATACATAGACAAGTTTGGGCTTACCATTTCAATGGTAAGTTTTACTAGCCAATTACCAATGCAACTGTGCAGAAAATATAAAACATGTTTGGAAAAATTGGGGTGCTTAATACAAAAAAGGTTCTGTTTTGGCTTTAAGCACAGTTTTCTATGGAAGAATGGCAATTGAAAAAAGCACAGCATGGGGTGATGGAATTTATGATTCTGCTTCTCAAGTCTTACTAAAATCCACAAAACCTTACGGTGTTCTCGTCATCTGCTCAGAAAAAATGCTGCACTCTAAATAATATCCATGTGGATTTCTCTTTCTGTTTGCAGAGAGGCATGTAAGTACATCAGGAGCACATGACTATCAGTACTGAGGAGCTAGGCAGGGAATGCATCGTTAACGCTGCCAAGACATCTATGTCATCTAAGCTTATTGGACGGTATCCTTGAGTCTGTTGTCTTTAGTAATGTAGATCTGTTGTTGCTTGTATAGAACAGAAGAAGTGTTTTATGTATACTGTGTGTACCTTCATTCTGAAGGGGAAATTGAGCACATTTTGATCTACTTTATAGAGTAAATCCTTATTGTGTTGTCGGTTTGCAGATCACCACAGTAGGGATTACTTTGGTTGTGGTCTGTGTCTATAAGCGATTCTTTACCTTTCTGGGACACGGCGTACGCCCAGAGATGCCTTGATAAAAGCGTTCAGGCATTCAACTTACGCACGACTACGCCATACTGCGCCCTGCATTAAACGCGCAATATTGCCGTTGTCAAGGGCATTGGAACATAACGCTTCCGAGGTAAGGATACGCCCATACACGGTGTTTTGGTCGTTCGTGTCCCAGAATTAATGAATATGATTATAGTAAATATGTTAACCCTTTGACGTCAGGAAGGGCATCCGGTCATTATCTTTTGCTCCAATAAATCCTCACACAGCAGTATTGTTGAGTGAGGTGTATCGGCCACCCTCATTAACGGGGACAAACGGATTTAAAACTTTGGTATAACTAACATAACTAACCTGTATGTGAACCAGGCCTCTGACTGTGACAGTGTGCCGATTCCTGTACGCAATTTTCACATTGTTCATCACACTCCGTTTGGAGCTAAAGCGGTTGTGCATAGTGCCAGAGCTTTGACAGCACAGGGACATAACAATGGCCCTCTAATGCAGGAGGCACACGGCAATGCCAGGTGCCAAGTCCCATGACGTATGACATGCATAACAGAGTCTTGAGCTTGGAACTATTAATCATTCTGTGCGAGGGACACACTGAATTTCATCAGTAACTGACTTCCTGGCAACTTGTTGTTGCGTTAGACCCTCAAAGAAGTCTGAAAGATAGGTACTATCAATGTTCAAATTTTTGTTTTGAAAAATAAAGTACTTTCCAATGGCAGCACCCAGGGGTGTCACCACTTTGTTGAGTCACTACCAATTCCCTAAGTTGTTTATTCCTGGCTTGAACTTTATCAATTGGCCTTATTTGCATATTCATCATTATGATGATGAGCTTGTTTGCATATTTTTTTGGTGAAATAACCTTGCATATCAGGTAAACATAAAAAAATTAAATGAGGTGGTTGGGGTCCAAGGTCTTTCACAGATTGAATGTTTCATGTTTATAAATGTCCTTATTTGCAAACTGCTACAGGGAGGGCTCAGCACTGTATTTTTTTAAACCCCCACTCTCTGCTCTCCCCTGCAATAAAATCATAAAAGTACAAGAACCTGTGTGTTTTGTCTCAAAAACAATTTGCCCATTTTATAAAATATGAAATTCTAAAGAATTCGGTTTGTGGTAAGCAATTTCTGAAATTGAGTCCATTCATAAAAGTTCATGAACATGAATTGCTCAAGAAATAGAGAGGGCTTACAGTATTCAACAGAATGTTGCTGACGTGTACAAGCATATCACTTGTGATATGAAAATCTGGTGGCCTCTATTAGCTGTACCATACATTGAATGCATTCTTATTTAACAACAAAACTGCAAGCTTTGTTAATGTGTTTTTCCTTGACGGCACTTCTGCGTACCAGGGACTCAGACTTCTTTTCAAACTTGGTAGTAGACGCTGCACAGGCCGTGAAGACAACAGATGCTAAAGGCGTCACCAAGTATCCCATCAAGGCTATTAATATACTCAAGGCACACGGCAGGAGTGCCTTAGAAACCATGCTGGTACAGGGTTATGCACTGAACTGCACTGTAGCATCACAAGGTACAGATTTCATTTTGTATGTATTAAAATTAGATAAATGAGAAAAAGATTGAGACACAAAATAAACTAAGGCAAATGAGAAGTCATTATTTTTGTGCCAATACCTTGAGAATGAGTTGGTTTGAGCAGTAAGTAATATGCTTAGGGGATAAAAATAATAAAATATATTAAGTAGTGCACTTTATGTTTGACTTCCATTGAGATCTACAACATACTTCTTTGCCAAATGTCATTATCCTGTACTGCTGCCCCCAGTTCACCCAAGGTGAAGCTGTTTTGTCTGCATAGCACACCAGGGCAGGCCAGGGGTCTGTCTGCCACCTCCACCCAGATACTGATGCCCACATAAAAGGACTGGCACAATCCGGACCCTGGCTCGAAAGTAATGAAAAAAAAAAAAAAAAAAAATGAAAACAAAATGCGATTTTCATTCGCTTAATTTCAATATAAAACATAGGCTGAATTTTGTATTTGCTCCTATACGAAATTAGAAATTGCACAATTTTTGTACCAAAGAAATATGTTTCAGCTTAAAAATTTCACATGTGGACATTTCTGATAGAAAACTTTACATTAGTGCAAAAGTTAGATTTTTCACATTTTTAGGGACACCTGTTATGTGAAATCTCTCGTTGCACCTTTAAGTAGTGCACTTTATGTTTGACTTCCATTGAGATCTACAACATACTTCTTTGCCAAATGTCATTATCCTGTACTGCTGCCCCCAGTTCACCCAAGGTGAAGCTGTTTTGTCTGCATAGCACACCAGGGCAGGCCAGGGGTCTGTCTGCCACCTCCACCCAGATACTGATGCCCACATAAAAGGACTGGCACAATCCGGACCCTGGCTCGAAAGTAATGCCCAGCAAACTACGCTTTTACAATCAGAAGTGTGACAAACATCCGTCTTCTGACATGGGTCATGTGCAGCCCGATTCCAATAGTAGCAACCTTTAGATTTCATGTTATGCAGGTGCAGATGCATAAGAGACATGATGCCTAACTTTCCACATAAGAAGTAAGATGTGGAAAGTTAGGCATTATGTCTCTTAATGCATCTGCACACGCATAAACCTGAAATCTACGGGTCGTAACTAATGCGCAGTGCATGCATATGCAGCAACTTTGGGATTGACAACTCATACTCTATGATGAATGAATAGTGTTGAGGGAGTTACAGAAAAAATATCCTTAATGTACATTATTTCAGTTGGCAAACCATGTTGATTATTCAATGTGACATACCAAATTATTATACCTCATGAATATTCATGAACATAATCATGCTATTTCATTGGCTGATTCCTATTACGCGAGCTATTTCCCTAGGGAAATAGATTGAACTGTTTCCCTACAACCTCGTCCCCAGAGTCACAGTGAGGTGTAATAAAACAAATACTACGTGGTTTATATCGGGAAATAGGGCACACTATTTTCCCTTGGTACTGGCTATCACCTTCGGGTTCGGGGTGATAGGCCTGTAACCAGTAACTTGGGAAAATGGTGTGCCCTATTTCCCTCTAACCATGTAGTATTTGTATACTGTAATATCTGTTAAATTTCTGTTACATGTTATACTACTCCTAGTTTCCTATCCTTTTTTCAGCGATGCCAAAGCGTATACAAAATGCTAAGATAGCTTGTTTAGACTTCAACCTACAAAAGGCTAAAATGCATTTGGGTATACATGTTATAGTAGAAGATCCAACCAAACTAGATGCCATCAGACAAAGGTAGGTAGATTAAAAGTATTTCTTAGAAAAAAGAGGATTCTAGTAAATTCAGGAATCTTGACAGTTTGTCTAACTTTTGTGTGTGCCTTGTATGGGATAAAAATGTATGCTGGAGCTAAGGTAACTGTCCAGAGGGCTCATCCCTTTTCCTTTGCATTGGACTTGACTCTTGTAGTAGAATTTTCCCTCAAAGCAAATATGTTTACCCTTCCCAGCATTTGCTGGTACCCTTCAACACACTCCTGGGTGATTAGAGGCAAGTAAGGTGCAAGTTCCTTGCCCAAGGACATGACATGCTGTTTCCAACAGGGTTTCAATGTGCAAGCCTCCGATCACAAGTTGATAGTTGTATTTGCTGTGCTACACATGTTCAGGGATAATTTTACAATGTTTTAAATGCTGCTGTTACCATAGGAATGGATGGGTATTAACCAAAGTAAAACGTTCCTTGAGCAATAGGTTTTAAGGGTCGTTCTGGGGTTAAGAGGTCAAAGGTATTCTAGATATCTAGAGCTGATTTGATATCATAGTGTAAAATGCTTAAATGCTACAGCACTGCACACTGGTAATTTGTAAAACTCTTCACATTATATTTATATCATCAAAATCATCAAATTGAAAACAAGTATCTGATGCTCTCCTTCTGTGCAGGGAAGCTGACATCACCAAGGAACGCATCCAGAAGATTCTTGAGGCTGGGGCCAATGTAGTCCTCACTACTGGCGGTATAGATGACCTTTGTCTTAAGTACTTTGTAGAGGCTGGAGCAATGGCGGTAAGGAGATGTAAGAAGCAGGATCTGAAGCGTATTGCAAAGGCTACTGGTGGTAAGTGTGTGGGGAATATAGAGGAGCTTTCTTTTGGATGGGATTTGTAAGCTGTGTCTGACATGCATATGGTTAGGAGATAGCATAAAGCGATCATTAATTCTGCAATTCAAAAATGTTCCATACTTTTCAATATATATATATAGCAAACTTTCAGCAGAATGAGAGAGCTGTCTCACTACGCATTCAAGTCATGTGCCCTATTCTGGGCATGTCTGTTTGGGCGGCAGCAATAAGGGAATTTTTGTTCCGCACTTGTTTAATTTTTATGCAGAACATAAAAATATGAATAACAAAAGCTACCGTGTCAGAGAGAGGAACCATTGAAAACAATTGGTCATTTTTCTTTTGAGTCGTAAGTCTTGTTGAATATTCATTGCAATTTTCCAGTAATGAACACTGCAAACCACCCAAACAAATGAATAATGATCACCTATTAATGAGTGAAACCGGAAATAGAGTTGAAAACTTGAAGTGACAGGAGGAGATTTTTTAGGATACGATTTTTTCTCACATTGCACGAAATCGGTTGTAGACCACCTACCGAGAACATTTGGAAAGTTTATTGAACAAACAAGTAAAACTGCAGACCTCTGCTAAGAGAACTGCAGACCTTGTTTTGAACTTGCCTGCTATCATAATCGTCCCCATAGAAAACCACGCTTTGAATTTCTGTCGTGCACGACAGAAAATATTAAATCATCTTATTACATAAAGAAGGGGTATTAAGCTTATTCACTTAAGGTGTGATCTAATACATTGGTAATATGCAAAAATCCCGGGTTCGAAAAAAATTGGGGGCACTTTCTGGAAATGTCCTCCTATCTCTTTAACCAATTTTTGGTAAATGCAGTACCTTAACAAGATAAAGAAGATAAGCAGTTGAACTTTAAAAGGTTTGAATAAAATATCTGGGCAAGTTACTGACTCGAAATGCATATTCTACATAGTTTAGACCTTTTATCATAAAAAATTTAGGTGAAACTTAACTCACTGCAGTGTTTACCTTACTGTGTGCACAATTGTTGTAGAAATGAAACTGATGCAGTCTCATTTGTGTTGTTTAAAATTTAAATATAACTAAATATCTGCACTCTATATTTAGTGAAATTTACTTTTGATAAAGTTCTAAAATATTTAATGGATAGAGATGGTTCAATGAAATGTATCACAAAATATTGTCTTTGGAATACTATACTATACAGTAATGGCACCAGTAGAATTTGAGTAAATAAACTCAATGATTGATTAGTAGATGAAAAAAAAAATCTGTAGCAAAGTAAAAAGTAACAATTAGTAGTAAAAGTGACAATTTGTATTTCATATTGTCACGAGCTCTAACGTCACAAACCGTAAACTATCTAATTACTCACTGAGGTATACCTGCGACTCATTTCTCGGCCCCGCCGAGACAGGGAGTCAAACCAAGAGAAGATATCACTACCTTCCCACAATACATTGCTTCCAGTAGATGTTTTTCTACAGGTACTTATGTGAATCGTTAGAGATGAAACATGGCTAAATTAACAGTACTGATCACCAACTTGCATTTCAAGAATGTTTCTTTTCTAACGATTCACATGACTACCTGTACAAAAATCTCCATTGGAAGCAATGCATTGTGGGAAGCTACTGATATCTTCTCTTAATCGAACCCAGGACCCCCCAGTCTCAAGTCAAGCGCACAGTGAATAGAGCTAAAGAGGAATTCCCCATTAGGTCTATACCTTGTGACATTACTCCCCGTCCTTACAAGGCACGTCCTGGGCCTAAATGCCTGCCTCCTTGATACAAGGTGCGTAACTGCAATCATTCGATCCCACCGCTGCCACCAAATTTGTCACGAACTCTAACGTTACAAACCGTGAACTATCTAAGTACACCGAGGTATACCAGCGACTTATTTCTCGTTCCCGCCAAGACCAGGACTCGAACCCGCACAGTGAATAGAGCTAAAGAGGAATTCCCTGTTAGGTCTATTGACACTAACGAGCTTATACCTCATGACAATATGTCTTGCGTGATACAAACCTCACTAGGATAAAAACTCCAAAACTTCACCAGAGCATTCATCTGCAAGCCTGTAGCCTATAATTGTTGGTTAGAAGTGAGAAATGGCTTCAGGTTTGGCCATGAGGTTTGTTGAACCATGTTTACCCTTCTTGTTGAACCGTGTAATTTTACCCTTTCTTGCAGCTCAAGTGCTAGTTACATTAGCTAATCTTGAAGGAGAGGAAACCTTTGAAGCCACCATGCTTGGTCAGGCCGAGGAAGTCGTTCAAGAACGCATCAGTGATGATGAACTTCTGCTTATTAAGGGGTAAGAAGATTACAACACCGAGAGTAGTCAAAATTACACTCTTGGTGAAAAAGATAGAAATGGGCTGTACTTATGTGGTTAATTCATTGAGGTAGACTTTGGTATGATCTGGCAAAAGTTGACAGGCTAGATGGATGTCTGGTGAATGTAATGCTGTGTTTTTTGTGTCGCCTGCCTTAACCCTAACCCCACAAAATCTCACAAAACCACACCAGTGGTACATATTGTGAGACTTTGTGAGATTCAGTGATTAAACACTCTGCACTAAGCTATTTGTGAGATTTTGTGAGATTCAGTGGTTTACGATGCATGGACACCAGTGTGATTTTGTGAGATTCATTGATTTAAATAAAAGTTAATTCTATACTGTAAGCTATTGTGAGATTCAGTGATTTCCTAGTCAAGAATGAAATGTGTGATTTTGTGAGATTTAGTGATTTATATGTGATAGATATCCTTCGCTGTATGGTTTTGTGAGATTCAGTGGTGCCCTTGGGAAAGTGTCTTTGTGGGATTAGGGTTAATGCAGGAAGACACATAGGGACCACTTTGTCCATTGTTTGTTGTTGTCTGTTGTCTTGAAAAAGGGTTAACATTTGCCTGTAATATCTGCATGCTTCGATGGATTTAAACCAAACTTGGGTCACAGGTGCAACATGGGATCCGCCATTTGTTGAGGAGGTCAAAGGTCACATACCAAGGTCAAAGGTCACATACCAAGGTCAAAGGTCACATACCAGGTCAAAGGTCACATCCCAAGGTCACAGGTCACATACCAAGGTCAAAGATCAATTACCATGGTCAAAGATCAAAGGTTCAAGTTGTAAGAAAATGTAAAATTGAGTAATTGAAAAAGTTGCCCAGTTCAATTGCGAAACCAAACTATCGTTATGGATATTACATGAAGCACCCTCATTGTTGTAGTCAGAGGGTCACAGCCTAGGGTCAAAGGTCATATGAGGCCTATCATTCACAAAAAACCGCGACGGCGGCGGCAAAAGCGGTCCGATGTATTTTTAGGTTAACCAACGCAAAATCCATCGTAGAAATCGTGGCAAATTTCAGAATTTTCTCACATATGTGACTCTTTCAGTCATACTGCCACAGATGTATCAGGTTTCAGATACTAGAATCAATTTTGGCGAAATTTGCCAAGTCAGCTTTGATGAATTTTCCTTTCAGAAATTAAACAGGTGACAACAGAGGGAAATAGTTGTGGTAGAGCAAAATTTGCACTTTGATATCAAGCACACATTTTCCCTAAAATGTTTATTTTACATATCTAACAACCCAATCCTAATCTTCCCATGTATTCTGTGTATATTCTTTTGATTTTAAGGAAAAATTTCAAGATTGCCCCTCTTAACAAGTAATTCTTTGTATTAGGGGGTGTGTTATTGCACAAAGTGCAAGTATGAATGGTACCCCCAGCCAAAACTATGAGACACACTGAACATTAAAAACAACCCGACCTTTAAAAAATATGAAAATTCACGGCAACAAACCCGGTGTACATACCCCCTAAAGATTTTCCCACTAAAAAGAGTTTTAAACACCTGCTAAAGAAGACTGTAATTGTTAATATCACTGGTGTTTTCATTGAGTAGAGTTGCAGTGAGCGCAGTGACAGTTGTAGTACGGTGAGCTCTGTGAAACCACTCAGGCCATCACAATTTTACAGCAGCTGTTTTGTCCCAATATAGACTGATTTTAAAGCTAAAATTATTGACAAAAACACCAGTTAAAACTCTTTTGGATGAAGGTTAATTGTTATGACTTTTGCTACTATAACAAGCAGGTTAAATGACAGCTGTAGGTCTGTCCATTGTCTCATTATATAAGAGATTGATTATAATGATTGTGTGCACCTAGTGTATTGGCATTGTATTTAAGAAGCTAAAGTAGTAATCTGATCAATCTGATCCTGTAGTCAGTTAAACAAAGTCACGGCCAATGTAAGATCCACATGCAGATTTTAATTTCAAGTGTTTTGATTTAATTCTTAATGTAAAAGTTACTTATGTTTACGATAGTCATGCTCAGACTCGCCATTCTTGGTAGCCGTTATCAGTTTGCTGTACAATTGTTTAGTTTAATAGATCCTCTTTTCTTAACAAATATTTAAGACAGCAAAGCTTAAAATTACTTAATATGCTTTAGTTCTTATCTTGAATACTGCTCAGACTGCAAACATGCAGCTTCATTGCTAAATTCCTGAAAATGGATGTATTTGTGATTAGCCTAATTTTTTAAAAAAACAAACATTCCACAAAAGCTAAAAGACATGTACCATTGTTGAAATAATGTAACATGTCACAAATTGGCTGGAATTGAATAAAAATGTTGAATTTTTGTAAAACTAAACAAATCTCTAATCAGGAATAAAAATCCTGAAATCTGGTGATAGCATTTTGATACTTGCATTCAATGTATCATTCACATTGCAAGGCTTCCGAATTTTGGAAACCTTTATTCAAAAACTTTCAGAGGTATGTACAGGTGGGTTCAATCATCTGATTTCAGTAAATTGATGTTTTCTATTTACTTAGATGTCTCCATCATTTTTGAGCTGGGGTTTCACTTTTTTGAATTATCACACCGCCCTATGTTTTCTGATAGATCCTTTGCCCTAGGTCTAATTTATAGTGTGTAACATAACAATAAGTGTCTTAGGAAAAAACTGATAGAAACATATGCTTATAACATTAAAATGCAGAGCAAATATTTTTTGGAACAGGCCTTTAATTTGATGTCTATTGAACAGAACGCAAAAAAAACCCACTAAATAATGAAAGCAACTTAGACGTCGCACTTTTTCCTTAATTTGTAGCTTGGTATCAAATATTCCTTTGTTAAAGAGGTGTTTTAAGTAAAGCAGACTGGAAAGATTTTTGGAACTTTTCATTGACATCAAATAAAAATTCTTGCCCGTGAAAAACATCTTTGGAGACCAGAGGATCTCCTTTAAATGTTGATTATCACACCAAATCTATCAGTTGCCCTATATATCTAACCTTTTCCACTTCTGCTTTAATAAGACCAACAAATATTTGCTTATTGTTAGGCCCAAAGTTAGGAGTGCAGCATCCATCATCCTTCGTGGAGCCAATGATTTCCAGTGTGATGAGATGGAGCGATCTATCCACGATTCCCTGTGTGTTATCAAGCGCGTGCTGGAGAGCAAGACTGTGGTCCCTGGGGGTGGCACTGTGGAAGCTGCTCTGTCCATCTACTTGGAGAATCTGGCTACATCACTGGTAAGAAAAAGCTGGTGGAAATATTAGAAGTAAAAAGTAGTAATACAACATTTTTTAAATTAACAAAAGGGTCTAGATTTCAAAATAAATTGATACAAGTATAATTTGAGTGTGTGTGTCACATGGTTGATTAATTTTGATTTTGGGAAAATTTTGTTGCCACGGAAATCATGCTCATGGCCAATTTTCCTATTATGACCTATTTTGGCAAAACTATCGGTGTCAATCTCATGTCACTGATGTTATCATAGTCAAAAATGTGTTTGTAGCTACTCAACTAGACATTTGAATTACTCCAAGATTTTGGGTTTAAGTACAATTCATTTACCTCTATTGCCCATTATTGAAAATGTAACATTATGATTGGTCAGTTTACTGTCCATTCTTCTGCAATAATGGGTCACAAATGCATTTTCTTATTCGTGCTGTTTTAGGTAATAGAATAGAAATGAAGGTTTGCAGTATCATCTGTGGGCTCATAATGTATCTTCAGCCAGAAAAAAATAATGGACACGGATGCACCTCGCCCATTATTTAGTTTTTCCAACCTCTGACACATTATTTGCTCATAAATGATACTGCATCACCCTTTATTTTCTTAAATAAACCTAAGCAGACCACAGGGAATTAAACAAATGCCGGTGAAAAACACAAAAAGTAATGATTCTTAGCTCATATTGGTTATGAATCCAATGTTTGCTGCTTACCAATCTGCTATATTACACCAAAACACAAAGTTGGTCATGTTGGGAAAAATTGCCTGTTTTGCCTCTGCAAAATGTGAACGCTGGATTTTGGTCTAGCCACTTGGAACCGATTGTCTCAGGTTCTATTCACACACAAATGTTAAAAGAATAAATGCCAGTGTTTTTACCCATAAAACCCTGCTTCTGTTGAAAGTCATAAGGAGACAGATCCGATTCAGAAAATATTAGCACTGTTTTAAGAAATTATGAGCTTCATTTTAAATCAATACTACAGCCAAGTTTGAATGGAGGTATGGATGAGTGATAACTTGTCTCTCAAAATTGAAAACTGTATGATTCTAATATCAGACTTTGCCATCAGATATTCATCCTTACAAATTATAATTCATATAAAGAAGCAATTACATTAATAATTTGATTTTCTCGCCTTTTGTGTCCACAGAGTTCACGGGAACAGCTAGCAATTGCTGAGTTTGCCAACTCGTTGCTGATTATCCCCAAGACGCTGGCCGTCAATCAATGCAGCTAAGGACTCCATTGACTTGGTGGCTAAACTCAGGGCCTATCATAACACATCTCAATCCAAGCTGTGGACATGCCTGTGAACTCAAATGTAGGTACTGAGGTTTATATACTCTGTCGCCCGAATACTAGTAACACTTGGTCGTCTATATTGTAAACCGACTTTCCGCGCTTGAGTAGTCCACAGCACAAGCGCCTGCAACTGAAAGGTGGTACGGGTATATGCGCGCATTGCTACGTCCTACTTCCAAGCCGTACCAAAGTAGAAATCATGGCATGATAGATGACCAAGTAGATCTAAGGATGGGAAATGTCCAAAACCATCTAGACATAGTCCCTCCTCTCTGGTCTCTCCTTTAAGGAGGACGTGGATACCGTTGTCCCAAAAAAAACGCAACCTTGGTGGCAGCCGCCATCATTTTTGAACAAAGCACTTGACTACTTATTTTTAAGTTAAGATGGGTCAGTTAGCTAATATTCCTGACAAGTTCATAAAGGTGCAGAGTTAATAGTTTTTTAAGATATGACCCCACCAATCCAAGTTAACCGCAGAACCCATTTATATAAAACAAAACAATGAGGAGCTGTTTTAAACCACAACTGGCAATTAAGAACAGAATGGCAAATACAATATTGATTGCAATCAGCATTTACTTGGCCAATTTTCTTGCAGAACGAACTTTCTACTGGAAGTTGTCATGGACTGCACTTTACATTATTAATATTTAACTGATAATAATACAAAAATAATTTATTGGTGATAAAATGTGTTTCAGAGATAAAAACTATACTACGTCATAGACAAACTCACATTACATAAAATGATAATGCGTTGGGCTGCCAACTTGCGTGTTACTGAAAATCATGTTACATTCCCTCACTTTATGAAGTAAAACCTATGTTTTCAACACAAACTCAATGCATGTACATTATTCAATAATTTATTCTATCATTAAATTATGGGTTAAGACAACTCTTTGTGTGCCGTCACAAAAGTGATGATGAATTATTACATCTAATCCAATGCAGTCTTATTGGACATACCAAGCTGTTTGTTGATCATACATTCCTAATTCGATCTTTTAAAGCTTTTTAAAGTGTGTTAAAACTCGTGTTTTTAGTTTGTTATTACCATGGAAACATTCATATGTTAATATTTGGTTGGCGCCCCGTCTTTAAAAAAGGGGGGGGGGAAATGGTTGACGGGTGGTTGGAACTTCATATTGTGTTCTGGGGCGCAAAACGTACAGTACCGTATTGTAGTTAATAGCGCCTCATTTGGTTAAATATGGGTCCTGCCTACTTGATTCAGGGTCATATCTAAAAATATTTACTCTACCTTTATGAACTGTTTCACCAGGGATATGTATCTAACAGTCCCCATCTTACCTTACAACACAGGATCAGTATGCACGTGCTTTGTTCAAACTTAAGGGCCTTCACCGGAAGTGTTGCGGTTTTTTTTTTTTTGGGACACACGGTACAACACAGGAACAGAGTGCCGATCTCTCTCTTTCGAACAATTGGGCCCGACCCACCATATCATGTTTTGTAGGGGGATGCTTATACTCTTCTACACAACGAGTCTGTTCCTTCCCAACATTGCGAATAACTCCTTTACACCTGGGTGTAGAGAGAGATAGAATTGAGGAAACGCACACTTTACTCAAGGGGCGAAACTCATTGACCACAGCGGCTCAAACTCACAAAAACCTTGGGCGTGTGGGTCGTGCGCTTTATCCACTGGACCACACATGCCTTTCCTCCTCCTATTTACAAAGTATATTGTTTTTGTGTATGTGTCAAATTATTGGATCACCTTTGTATTTTACACCCCCTGGCTGTGTGGTCTGCATGGGAGACTTAGCCAATGGCTGTATACATTGGATACTCACGGATGTCCCGCCTTGTCTGGTCTGCAGTTTGTAGGGGTTTGGGGTGTATACTTTAGATGATTTTCATATTCCCCCTTAAACCATAAATGTTTGACTTGATTTTAGTCATATTTTTCTGGCTACTATTCCGGTGTCATACTGTCTGCTGGTCCATCTTATCATACCTTAATTTTCTATCTTTAGTAATTTCTAATTTCTTTCATCCAACCTTTCTGTTGTACCCTGCACTGTGTCTTTTTTTGGTCAGTGACAAGTTGGGTTTGTGGTAGGGAGAGCATGTGAATTACTCCTGGCTTCCCATCTTCGTTTTATTGTCCCCCCCCCGATCCTAACGATTTCTGACGGTGGACCATGGAAATGAGCGCGTCCGTCTGTCCTATTCGTACCTCGTCCGTCCTGTGATATAAGAAATGTTAACCCACGGTTTGTATAACGATTTATCTGGAATTTCGTAAGGGGCACAATTGATGATAACTTGGGAAAAGAAGCGGTTTGATGAGTTCTCCTCGACCTGATTAGATTGTTGCGTAACATATGCGGAATTTAATGTATATAATTTTGCATAATTACGGATTTTCCTGCAAGGCCTAGTACAAAGTTTTTTCTGGAGTTTGTAAGGTGTATAATGATGTGTAACTTTGGAAGGAGGCAAGTTGTGTTCTCGAAGCCCGATCAATTTTTGGTGTAATTTTCCGGCAAATTGAGTATGCCAATGAGCTAATATGCACAAGTCAGCGTAAACTGCTATATTTTTGAAACGATCGGATATGCTCAATTGCTGTATCTCTGAACGGTACATCAGATACAAAAGTCCAATTCCTTCGCCTACAATGAACTACTATAGCACATAGGGGAGGGGCGTGGGTTTTTGCGGGGGTATTGGGGAGAGGGTGGGTGGTTCGGGGTGTTTTGGGGAGGGAGTTGGGTGTTGCAGGTGGGGGAGGGGGTGTGGTATTGTGGGGTGTTGCAGATTATGTGGGGTGTTGTCAGGGTGATTGGGGTGTTGCAGGTTGTTTGGGAGGGCGTGTTGTTTTGCAGGGTGTTGGGGAGGGCTGTTGTGTTGCAGTTTGTTGGGAGGGGGGTGTTGTGTTAGGCCATGGTGTTGGGGATGGGTGTTTGGGTTTTGCATGTGTTGGGGAGGGGGGTGTTGCAGGGTCTGTGGGGTAGGTGTTGTGGGTGGTGGAGTAGGGGGAATGGCAGGTTGCGGGGTGTTGGGGAAATGGAGGCGTGTTACGGTTTGGGGTGGGTTGGGGTGTTTAGGGTTGTTAAGGAAGGGTGGGGTGTTGTGGGTGTTGGGGTGTTGCTGCATGTTTGGGGAGGGGGGTGGGGTGTTGGGAATGAGGGTGGGGTGTGCGAATGAGGGTGGGGTTGTTGGGGAGTGGTGGGTTTTGTGGGTGTTGGGTTTGCAGTGTTTTTGGGGGAAGGTGGTTTTTTTTTTTTTTTACAATTTGGTGTTTTTTAGTTTTTGTGTTTTTGTATATTTGTGTTTTTCTTTACTTGCCTTGGCTAGTGCATTCTGCGTGTCCGACGCACTGGTTTTCTACAAGTTCTCCACTTTTATTCACATAGATACAGACATGAATATGAAAAACGAACACGGATATTGAAAAATGGAACTTATACTAGGCTTAATAAATATGACTGAGATGTAAATATGCTAGGATCACCACTAGACAACACCGTGGGGCTTATAAGTATTGCTGGCCCTGTACGTAAATTAAAGTGATTAATTATAAGAACACTGAAATAAGTTAAACTACAATTTTTAAAACGTTTAAAACAAAACCAATACAAATATCGGTCATATACATACTGTAATCTAGTGGCAAATAAGGGAAGGGAGGAAAGAGCAGTAAGTAAGGCGGGAATTTGGAAGTCAAGCAGGTTTACTGCCGCGATAACAGGACGGTGTAACAACTTAGAAAGAAAAAATGATACAAAAACAAAAAAAAAGACAGTACCAACAAACAAAAAACGAATAGAGAGAAAGGTATAGAAATGAAGTAGCAAAGTGAGGTGGTGTCCAAACGACTTGCGCCGGATTGGCATAACGTGACTTTTTATTTGGGTTCAGAACAATTCAAAAGGGAGGGAAGATCGAGGAGTAGGGAGGAAGGAGGTAGGATAACAGTGAGCTTAGAGGGCGGAAGGTGGTAAGAGATTAATGGTGGGAAGGGAGAGAATATCATTATGAAGAATGGAGAGAAAGAAAGGATGTCCGGCGGGGAATATATTTACGCATCGCGTAAATACGAGTTTGCCTTGTTTTTTCTGTTGTTTTCCTTGAGAAAGGGAAGTGTTGTAATACTTTTGTCTTGTGTTGTTAAACCTATTTTGGATGTTGCTGTATGTAATCAATTGTTTTTTAATTTTCATCTGGAAATACTTGTGCCCAATTTCCCCTCTAAAGATCCGCTTTTTTATTTATGGGGAACTGGTCCACCAAATCCCTCTGCCCCAATACTCTCTACTGAAATAAAATCAAAAATCCCAAGATTTAATCCTGTGAGTTGCTTTTAATAAAAGATAATTAGTTAATGAGCCATATGGTAGATGGGAAATTGAAAATAATAACTTGCAATCAAATTGCTGTATACTAATATTTGTTTGCAATTATACACAGATGTGCATGCATGTACAATGCTTACTTGGTCTTTACCCTGGTAGGTGTGGCCTAGACCCTGATAGAGGGCGGGTACGTGACAAGGCAGCCGGTGTATTCGAGCCTGGCATCGCAAGATCAAATGCCTCAAGTTTTGCCACTGAAGGCCGCCATTACAAATACTGCGCTTGGTATGACATGATTCAAGCTGCTTCCATCATAAAACCAAGGAAGGTCACCTGGCCACGGCATTAACGGGATTAGTATATGCCGACTAGAATAAACCGCTATAAATAAGTCAGGACATCATATTCCAGTGGTATCAGGAGACCACAAAATTGTACGGGTGTGCACAGCTATTTTCTATATAATTTGATCTTGGTCTGTTGATATCTAGTGGGTAAGATTGACAAACCTCAATCTTCTACAGCCTCAACTTCACTTTTGAGTGTGAATTAACAAGAACCTGTGAAAGTTGTCTTACCCTCTTCGGCCGGTGCAATGTAATCAAGGGTATCAATTTTATTACGTTTGTTATCTCAAAACAGATGATTTACAACTAAACCACTCTGAGGAAGTTCGTTCTTTAAAAACAAATCTTGACATGTTAAGAGAGAATTTTTTAAAGGACATTTTGTTATAACAAATAGCCAGTTTATGGCTTTTATCATTAAGATCTCAGAGTCTTGCCATGTCTTGTGGTGTCACAAAGTTGTCGAAAAACCCACTGATTGAGTTGAAGATAACATGAAATTTTCAGGTCCAGATGGGCTAAAGAAAGGGGCTTTATTATGCTGAATATGGTACTACAAAGTGTATCAAGGTTGGTTTTTGAGTTTTCTACAATGTCTTCTGTACAGTTTTGTATTTGAATTATCAAAACTGAGATGAAAGTTTTTGTCCTGTTTGCATCCTAAGCTGAAATGCATTAGAAGATAGAACCAACAAGACTATGCCATTGTGGGAGCTACAGTGCATTTATCTTCCACAAAGTCAGTGACGTCAACACGGTCAGGCAGATATTGTTTTCTAGCGCATCTATGTGCTGACTTCAAACGTGCGTGTGTGTACTTCAATGCTTGCGATTTAATACTGTGGCAACTGAATAACGCACTGACGGTCCGTCCCTAACGCGAGGAGATAAATGCACTATAGCAGGCAGGAATAACTGGCCTGTTAAAGCAGTTAGTAATGTAATGTGTCATTGAATTGTTTCTTCAGCAAATCAGTAGAAACTGATGTGCATATTTCCATCTAGTTTGAGGTAAGAAAGTGAGTAATCTTTGACTCAATGTTTTGAAAGATCAGTGGCAAATTGACATTAGCTGTCTCAACAGTTACAACCGTGGGTGAAATGGGCATTTCTGTCAAAGACCAGCCTTGATATTTCCTGAAAGCACCAAATTATAATTATTGCATTAAATGTGTTAAGTGATGTGTCACATAGTGTGTTGTGTGGTAATACCCCATATGTATTTATGTCGAGATAGGTAATCAGAGTCCTGAGGAGATTAACTTTCTCATTTTCGTATATCAAAAAATAAAATGTGTCCCATCATATCAAACTCTTTTTCATTATAATAACTTGTCATTAATGCAATCACAATTTTGTTTGTGCTTCAACTTTGAAAAAATACTTAACAAGGTGTTACAAAATGTCAGAATTTTGTTCTAAATCTTGGTACTCAAGCTCCAGTCTTGGATGGTGCACTGACCATTTCATGGAATACCAGACTAATAAGGCCAATTCTCTTGAGGAATTAAAACTCTAAATATGACATCTTGTTAATGATTAAAAAATGTCATACTATCTGCTAATCACAAACTCTAGGACTAGTTACTAAGCAAATTTACTTGGGAACATGAAAGAATAAATGGCATACCAAAATAAAGCAATTGAAAATGCTAAATTTTATGGCAGTCAAAAACAAGCAATTGCTATATATATGTGCTTTGACTATGAAATATTTATACTTATGTTCACACTTGTTTTTCTTTTTTTTTTTTTTTTTTTTACATTTTATATCTAAAAATGTACTTCAATGGAAAGTACAAATTTGACCTTTCTAAGTAAAATGAGAGGTTCATTGTTTGTTCACATAGGATGATTTTTGGCATTTGTGTGAATGCTAAAGTGCTTTAATGCAATTTTGGATGTTCAAAAACAAAATAGCCAAAATAAATTGACTTGAGTAAAAACCAACAAGTGTGTATAAATTTTTAAAAAATGCATGCACTTGTTTCAAATTATGATAATAGCAGCTTATAATTATGCAAGGCAACAGCTGTGTTGGCTAATTGGTATTCGATAAGTGCATATCATCCGCTCGCTTTGCCATAGTGCGATCTTTTGATTATAGCTAACAAAATGAATATTAAAAATAAATTCAAAATAAAACTCGAAGAGAAAGAATGTCATTGAAGCTTAAATTTATCTTGCAAGTTCTTTAACTGTCTTCTCTAGTTTCGTCCAAATTCTTACAAAATGGTTTATCATGAATTGAATCTTAAAAAGTACACTTAGAGGTGTTGTTACTATGGATGTCTACAGGGGTGAGAGTAAACATTGTTTCCGAGTTTCATCTGTAGTTGAAAATTTGGACATAAAAATAAAAAATGCTGAAATTAATTGTGGTCAGTCTTATGAATGTGGAATTTTGGTTCCCCAGATTGCATTAAATATGTGTCAGATAGGACATTACACTAATACAAGTATGCATATCTCTCAAAATTTAAGATGGTGATAAACGACCAGGCAGACAGCAATTTACGATAAAAAATTCCATCTTTTGCATCAATTTTAATGTGGGCAGACAGTTCACGTTTAGAATTTTTAACCCCTTGATACGCATGCATACTTATGTTGATGTCATCTGATCACATATATACATGCATTCCTGTAAACATGTAATCGGATGATTGTGGTTCAAACTAAGCTTCCCAAAATAATTGGATTTTCCTGAAAAAATGTTTTATTCTATATAAAATAACTATAAACCGGACATAGATTTTAAGGGAATTTGGGCCTGTCTGTCTTGTAAGCAAATCAATAGAGCTGTTTAATCCTTCAGTGGAAATCTGTCCACTGGGCTGATTCTGTGATTTGCTTACGTAAGACACAAATCCAAATTGCGGTTGCCCCTGGAGTCCATTTCACAAAGACTCACGATTGATTGTAGGTTTGATTTATCAAGCGTAACTTGGTCAAGATCAAGTTCAAACTTACGCTTGATCAAGTTCCGCTTCATAATCAAACTTGCAATCAATCGTAAGTCTTTATGAAATGGGCCAGAAGTATTAAAGTATTAAACTGCAGATTGCAATAATTGCACAATAAAGTTAAACGTTCATAAACGGTACTGTAATAATGGAATACTGATTCTAATTGTAAGCAATTTATACAGATGACCACATAAAATGATGGCACAGAATAAGAACTTGGTAAAATTAGTCCATTTAAACTGTGAGGTCCACTAGTGCAAATGCAAGCAGAATAAATGTGAAAAAAAGATGGAATTTTCATTTTGAATTTTTAAGTTGTGCGAGTTTAATCATGAACTCATGGCACTCATCTGTGTGTGTCAAAAATTTAGTACACTTGACATTTCATTGAGCAAATATGGTTCATGTTCTTTCTTGGTATGCTAGAGCAAGTATCCAATATTGACTGCTATAAGGGGCACGGTAAAATTATAGGCCCAGGTGATGTCAAAACCATGACTCTGCCCGAACGAAGCTGAGGGCAGAGTCATGGTTTTGACATCACCGCGGGCCGTATAATTTTAACTGTGTCCCGATATTAAGCAGTCAATATTTGTTTTTATCATACCGAATATATAGATTTCTTCTCATCTGATTGGTTAAAAGATTTCCCGAACTGGACAAGTGCCTACAACTTACAAGCTCTTTGCAACGCTTACTGTACAGGGGACCCGCACACACGCGCGATCTAGAACACGGTGTTGAAGACTGTCTATTTATTTTCCGGCACATCGATTGCTAATGCCCCGGTCACAGTTTCACACCGGGACGGCATCTTATAGTAAAAAAGGGGCCCGTCTATTTTAATGACTCTACTTTAATTAAACGCAATCAGAATGAGAGGATCTATAATGAGTATATCATGTTCCAATTTGACGTCATAAGTCACTCAAGCATTAATCATTAAGGCACTGTCGTCATCATCGCCATTATCGATCCACTGCAGGATGAAGCCCTCCAAGGTTAGGACACCACAGAGATCTTTCTTCTTGGGTTTTCTCATATCCAGTTTATGCCTAGGAACTGGTTGATCTTGTCTCACCTAACTATTGTCTTCATGGATGTCTCCTTCAGTTTATTAACTTTTCCATCCTCCGTAGTCCTGTCCTTGCCATGTGACCAGCCATTACCATTCTTGCTTCACTGCTTTGGGTGAGGGTCCTGTGACGTAGAGTCTGGTTTTCTGTCCTGTTTCTGATCGCACCATTAAACACTTAGCTGTTCATTTACTACAATGATTTGTAATGTGCTCTCTGGATAGTCAAGAGGCTTTTGGGAGGTGTTGCACGCATCATTTCAGCATAATTATGCCTATCCCCGATACTGCATACCTGGGCCTTGTACACTATGCCTAGCAACACCTCCAAATAACACCTGCTTCTGTCCTGCTGTGGCTGCTATGTTTGGGATGTACTTAAACTTTGTTCATCACATATGCAGGTTCTTCACCACACCCGCAATTGTATAGAATAATGCGGGCGTAACTGCAAGCACATCCGCTAATCGCAGGAGACGCACCATGTGAAATACATGCGGTGCAAGCTTGTGGCAAGCGGCACATGTGTAATGGAATACGTTCATGTGCGGATAACAAACAAAAGCCAAATATTCCTTGCCCCCTATTAGGTGATGAACAAGTATAGTCCATTGAGCCTTTTTTTGTTAACAGTAACTCCAAGACCAGCATTCCAGCACATCCTATTTTGCCAATTGGTATTGCCAAAAAATAGATCTCCTTGGTTGTACTGCTCTTTCTCGAGACTCTCGAGAACGGCAGGTTTTTTGCCCTTGGATGGGCTACATCATATTCATTGTCTGCCCTGTCCTCATTCTCTCTCACTCCATGTCCCCGTTCACGCAGCAGTTGCAGCCCTGGTATAATCGCCCGTTCTGATTTCACAGAATAGGGGGGTTAAGCCATCGGTGTAACAGATATTGGACGTTCTCGCACTCATCTCCCAGATCGTCCATGAAGACCAGAAAGTAGTCCCAAAATAAGCCTGGAGAACAGAAGTGTTGATGGATAGAGTTTGGAGACTGCCCCAGATAAACTAATTTGATTGAATTGGGTGGAAAGATTGTGTTTTAATTGCAGCGCAGAGAGCTTGGGGGAGAATCAACAAGGTAGTTTGGTTAAAGGGTATATAAGTTGATGTCAAAGGTTAAGGAAGTTTTTGTGTCGTCGTGCAAGAATTGCAGAAGGCACATAGGGATAACTCTGGTCCGTTCTGTCTGTGTGTGTGTGTCTGTGGTCAAAGTGTTAACCTTTATATTTGCATGCCGATGAAGTTCTGTCAAAGGGCTACAATTATGTAACTTGTTGGGAAGGAGGAGCATGTGGTGTGACCTTGGTGACCTCATGTGCCTTTGGGCCCCATTCACAAAAACGGCGACGACAGACGACCCTCGCAATCCCAGGGATTACTGATGCATTTTTGGCTTGTCGTTTGATCCTTTTTATTTTTATCCCCCTGGTAGCTTTAGAGCCAGAAAGGGGGGGGGGGCTTTTAGCATTGGCAGCTTCTTGTTGGCTCTTGAAATCCATGTGAACATTTCAATGGGTGTAAATATACCTTTCAAGACTAAGGTACTACCCCCCTAACATGTTTTTGGTCTATAAATGTACAATGAATGTAAAAATTTAAACGCAATGTATACTGGGGGATTGGTTCATTCTTGCCCTTAAGCCACAAGATGAACAGTAATCAACCTTATACCTTGTAGCTATAAGGAGTTCGATAATAGTCTATTTGCACAATCCCCGAAATGCATCTCATTCGGTGCCCATTTCCATCTGGGAACATGTAAAAGAGGTCATGTTACAAAGAATTTGTTGTCGTTCGCGTTCGAGAAACAGTGCCTAAAATTACAATACAAAGTACCTTTTCACGTGAAAGATATCTTACAGAAAAGTTAGAAAGAATATCTATGGAACAAAAAACAATTGAGGCACTGGTGTTAAAAATTACGACAAAACTGATATTTTCGATCGTAAGTGTGCCCTCTTGTCAAGACGGAAGATTACAAACGATAGTGCAACGTCACAGATAGGTAAAGTTTTCTGGCATTTTCGTTACGCTCCTAACCGTATATTTTTAGCCGACTTGAGGCTGGTATAAGTTCCCGGATGGAATGGGCACCGAATGAGATGCATTTCGGGGAATTGTGCAAATAGTCTATTGAGGTGCTATTGTTCATATACCGATTGACCTCTGTAACCCATCCCAGCATAACAAAAATCAGGGATTCTGGGACGAACATGGAGGTCAATCGGTATAAATGCATTGTTGTTGCTTATTGTTGTTGCTTATTGTTGTACAACAATGCCTTAATTGTCTAACTTGCTTATTGAACTATTGTCTATAGATAAGGCCAACTACACATTAAGACTTTCACACTGAGCAGGTGATCGATCCACTTTGGTGATCGATCACCGTTTTTGAATACTAATGCATCCGTTTTACTCGCATGAGCAATAATGCCTTAGTCATGATGTAAAAGCTTTCCAAGGAAGGATTAGTGAGCTGCTGCTTTCAAGAAATGGCCGAGGATATTGACACGATGATCGTGTCAATAGCCATTTCGGGCGACGTTATTGACACGATCATCTATTGACACGATCATCGTGTCAATAGCCATTTCGGGCGACGTTATTGACACGATCATTGTGTCAATAGCCATTTCGGGCGACGTTATTGACACGATCATCGTGTCAATAGCCATTTCGGGCGAGGATATTGACCCGTTGATCGTGTGGTTGACCATATGGTCCTGAAGTAATCTGGAGAAAATTTATATTCTAAGTCAAATTTTAGTGCACATGCTCCATGACCATATGGCAAATATGGTCCTGGAGAAGTATTTGATTTAGAATATTTCTCCACTGGTCCAGGAGCATATTTGCCATATGCTCAGGCCTGGACCATTTGTGTATTCAACTATGCTCCAGGAGCATATTCAAATGTTCCTTTTTTATTTATGCTCCAGGACCATATGGCAAATGTGGTCCTAGACCATATGTGACATATTTTTTTTAGATGCTCCAGGAGCATATTCAAATGTTCCTTTTTTATTTATGCTCCAGGACCATATGGAAAATGTGGTCCTGGACCATATATGACATATTTTTTTCCAGATTATTTATGCACCAGGACCTGGACCATATGGTCCTGGAGCATAATTTTGGGCCAAAATCTTATAGAAGCACACCTCACACGACACGCCTATCGGCTCCAGCCATTCACTTTCTCACAACCGATGATCGTGTCAATAGCCATTTCGGGCGACGTTATTGACACGATCATCGTGTCAAGACACTTCCATAATACTTTCTGAACCATTTACAGTAGTGGCTGTCATTGACCTTTTTAATGCTGTGGTACATGACCATCTTTTGCACAGAAATTGTGCGTTTTCCATCGTGAAATTTGGTCACGGGTTTGAAGTCTGCAGATGTTGATCGATCGCATAAGTCGACATGATCATTCACTCAGTCTGAAAAGCCTACTTATTTTAACTCATGGAACCTGGCAAACATGTTGGTGTACAAATCGGCTTATGATATTTTGGCGCAACAAAACAAAACACATTTTTAAGGTGGGAAGAGGGGTAATTTTAGGAAAAATTTTTAAACACTGGGAAGATGCAAATATGATTGCAACTAATGTCATGTTGACTCAAAAACTTAGTGAAAGTATTTCAGAAGAATCTTACAGTTTATTTAAATTCAATTGTACAAAGAAAATCTGTTTCGCAAAATATCACCTCCTATATAGGACCTGATATTTTGCGAAACAGATTTCATAAGCACTAAATAACTACATCAACTGTACTCTCATGCCAACAATCATTTAAATGAAAGGTATTTGGTGAAGAAGCTTTGCACAAGTCAAAACATCAAATATTTCAGTGGAAATCTACCAACAAAATCTGTTTCTCAAAATATCACCTATATAGGACCTGATGTTTTGCGAAACAGTTTTCATAAGCACTAAATGACTACATCAACTGTACCCTCATGCAAACAATCGTTTAAATGAAAGGGATTTGATGAAGAAGAAGCATTGCACAAGTCAAAATATCGAAGATTTCAGTGGAAATCTACCAACAAAATCTGTTTCGCAAAATATCACCTATATAGGACATACTAACATTTAGTGACGTTAAAGAATATAAAAACTGAATCGAAAATCTTGCAAGACTTACTATACTAGTCTATGTCGTAAAAAAGAGAATTATTAGTTTCTCGTAGCAGTGACCTCTGAAAAGTGATTAGAGAGGAAGGTTTTTATTTTTTTACTAAAACTTTTGATGTTTTGACTTCAAATCTTTTTTGTTTGATACCTTTCTTTTGGATTACTGTTTGCATGAGAGTACAGCTGATGTAGCTACTGAGTACTTATGAATGTTTTGCAAAATATCAAGGAGGTGATATTTTGGGAAACAGATTTTGTTGGTAGATTTCCCAAGATTTGATGTTTTGACTTCTCTAAAGCTTCTTTCTTTCCAAAAACCCTTCATTTGGATGACTGATTGCATGAGAGTACAGCTGATGTATATAGTTATCTAATGCTTATGAAATCTGTTTCGCAAAATATCAGGTCCTATATAGGAGGTGATATTTTGCGAAACAGATTTTGTTGGTAGATTTCCACTGAAATATTTGATATTTTGACTTGTACAATGCTGCTTCTTCATCAAATACCTTTCATTAAACGATTGTTTGCACGAGGGTACAGTTGATGTAGTTATTTAGTGCTTATGAAATCTGTTTCAATTTTATTGTGCCGAGATGGGCCACGGAGGTCAATCGGGATATGAACAACAATAGTGCCTGAATTATCGAACTCACGTATTGTGTTACATTGCATGCAAGTGATGCGCACTGGACCATTCTGTATACATAATATATTTTGCATTTGTCCACAAGGATACCAAAATGGCAAAGAAAATAAGATGCTTGCTCCTTACACATGTGGTTTTAAAAATAAAAAATGAAGCACCAGTTCAAAGCCGGGGGGGCCACTTGTATTCCAAGGTGGATATCATGCTCGTGTACAAAAACGCGTAATTGGGGTCGTTTTTTGAGATCAGGCGATGTACGCGCGTACATTGTTTAGGGTATCAAAATCGTCAAAAATTCAAAATAATGGTGTTTTTCACGTCGAAACATGCGTGTTTAGGGCGTGATATTTTGAGTATTTGTAAAAAATTACATTAAAATGCAGGAAAATAGTGGGTTTTGTTCCAGACATTTTTCTAATTTCACATGGTAGATTCCCCGAGTGATTTTAACCGTTTTCAGTCTTAGCTTATTTTCTCTATGTCGTCACCTTCTCCCACATTTATAGCCTTTATAATTTGGAGATTCATTTCATTTTTGCGTTTTCTACACTAAGAATGTTCTTTAGATGTAGGCCTATGTGCGTAGTAACAGAATTAGGGTCCGTCTCTAACTTATGTCAATCAAAATAATTGAGGTCATGGATATTTTAGTCCGAGTTTTACTTCAATGAAATGGCTGAATATGCAGGAAAAAAATGTCAATTATGACACCCGATAAGACCCATTAATTTCAAAGAAATAAAAAACTTCAATGAAATCATGTGTAAAAATTTCATTTATCAGGGCCAGTTACAATAAGAGCCTACAGCCTGTTAAGTGGGTAAAGGCATATTTTATAAACATACTTGTTTAGGGTAGCAAAATGATGTCAAAGTACTTGTTTAGGGTGAATTTCTGAACTGTCATGTAAATTACTTGTTTAGGGTTTTAAAATTAAACCAAAAATACTCGTTAAGGGTAGCAAAATCAAGCCCAGAGTACTTGTTTAGGGTAGCAAAATCAACCAAAATACGTGCTTAGGATGTTTTTCTTGCCAAGGGTACATTTTGGGAGGCCATACACGAGCATGATATCCACCTTGGAATATTTTTTTTTTTTTTTTTTTTCGGGTTCAAAGTTATCGTGCCCAACAACAAAGAAAAAGCATGATGTGTATAAGCAGCTGCAACTCATAACCAGCCGTGGTAATCTTAGCATTCCAGTGTGGGTTTTTTATTATTTTCTACAGATGCACATGTGGGGAGTGCCAAATGTTCTTTTTCCAAAGATGAAATAAAGGTTTAGTGATACACTTCTCAAAGCTTCTCAACGAAATATAACATTTAAAACACTGTATAGCCGAATCGAGTGAATTTTACTTCTGCGTTCGCCAAAAATCAGATTTCCCTAAACAGCTTGATTTATTGCAATAATGGTTAAAATTATTGAACTAAGAGGTGCTGGCTTTTTTACCAAAAGTGCGTGCAAAAATCAGCCCAATTTACTTTTGCCAAAGTTTTTGCAATCCATCAAAAATCGAGACAATTTTTTTGGTCTTAAGAACTAATTTTGTCTCCAAAAGAAGGGCCTTAGGAACTTAGATTTTGAGAAATTTGAAGGCATTGTAACTAAAATTTAGCTAATATTTAGCTTCTGAGGCAAACATTTTCCCAAAAGGAGACCTTAAAGTGACAGATTTTTTTAGGATACAAATTTCTCTCAAATTTCTCTGGATCAGTTGTTGACCACCTACCGAGAACGTTTCGAAGGTTTATTGGACAAACAGGTGCAAAAGAAAACCGCAAACCTTGTTTTGAACTTGCCTGCTATCGTAATCATTCCCCATAGAAAACCATGCTTTGACTTTCTGTTGTGCACGACAGAAACTACTAAATCCTCATTTATTACATAAAGACGGCGTATTCGGCGTATTCACTTCAGGTGATCTAATACATTGGTAAGCATTCCAAATATGTAAAAAACCGGGGTTCGAGAAAAATTGGGTGCGCTTCTTCCTGGAAATCTCGTGTCTCTTTAAGAACTGAATTATGCTTCAACTGGGGGTGTTAGGAACTGCTGGAGTGGTTTAAAATGGGGGTCTTGAGGGCCACGGATATCTGTACCACTTCCCCATATGTCAGTTCCCCTAGGTGTTAATTAGAGACAACCTAACCACAAAATTTCCTTCCAAATTGTGGAGTGGGTGTAATACGATGATGATCTGCATAATTTGACCATTTGTGTGTTTGTGGAGTGGGGTGGGGGAGAGGTGGTCGTGGGTGGTGGTGTGTGTTTTGGGGTTGTGTGTGTTGTTTCTTTGTCGGTATGGTTCTTTTATTTTTTCTTTATTTGAGATATTGCATTTTATTATTTATTTTCTGGGAAGCACCTCATGGGCCGCATGCGAGCTCTTCGCGGGCCACAGGTAAGACATCCCTAAATAAAACAGGCCCACACTGGTCTGCGTGACACCTGTTTCTAGATAATGTACAATCTAGTTTAATTTTAATTAGCAGAAATGTTCATGTATATGGTTCTCCTTTTCTTTCATTAAAGGGCTGTGACCCGATCACTAATAGCCTCTTCCCTAGAACCCCAGATTTTACCAGAAGTGGTCAAAATTTTGGTATTGAAGAAAGCTACCATTTTCTCATTTAGCCTGTGAAAATTTAGGGCTGAAAGATGTTAGGTTTGGAAGATATTAGCAAAAATGTACTCCATTTTGGTCGAGCAAAATTAATTTTACTCTGTACTCTATTACTCTATATATAGGGGCTTACAAAATCATGTTTTTAGCTCTCGCATTGAAACGGGTTGAAATATCGGCGCAAAACTTTTAAGATGGGGTTATGGGGTGGAGGCCATTCAATCAAGATGAAAACATTGAAATCAGAATGGGGATTACAAATATAAAACTGGAATATTGTAGACATGACCCTTTAATGGTCTGGATCAGCTTGCTATGTGTTGGGAAAAATTTGGGTTTTGGGGGAGGGGGAAACAGTGTGTTGCCCCTGTTTGGGACCTTCCACATATTACTAATTGCAGAGTTGCCAATTGTAAGGTCCGTTAAAAATGGTACCAATAGTATACATGCATGGTCTCTATGACTTGAAAATGGTAAAAACTATTCATAAAAATAGAATTTTGAAGGTTTTTGCCAGTTGTGTCATCATTGTTTTCCAAACTAAAATGGAGATGCCCCAGTAAAAGGCGTTAAGAGTGAATCTATGCTATGTATAAACCTAGGATTCAATGATCAAACATGTTCATTTGCCCGCACACAGATGTGAGCACTCATACGTGCACATGCTGTATAATATGCAAAAATGCAAGTTAATTTTTTTGCATGTTTTGTATGCAAATAGTGTCTAAAAATATCCTAATGGTGCCATCTGATACTGCTCATTAAATAACTGTAAGGCATAAGAGAGAAAAAATGTTTTATTTGTTAATTAAATTGCCCAAATTTTCAAAATTCATCGGAAGGTTTTTATTATTATAAGCTATTATACAAATAAGTAGGACTAGTTTTCAAAACCCAATTAGGTTTTTCATCCCTATGCTTTATTTTGGTGTACTCTGCACATAGATTATTTTGTAAATGCATGCGTGCGTGCGTGCGTGGTGAAAATGTTAAACCTGCCCGTATTGTACTTGTTACTCTGGTAAGCATTGACAGATTAACTTTATCCTTGGTACAATAAGTAGAACATGTATCAAAGCGTTTTACATTTTATTCCGCTGCCACTAGAATATGTCAGCTGCCTCACAAATGCCCATGGCATACTCATACCTTTGGGCGGCGCTCAATGGACAATATTCCTAATAGCTCCCCGTTTAGCACCTGGGTGGAGAGAGGCAAGCGAGGTAAAGTGCCTTGCCCAAGTGCACAACACATTGGCCTCAACAGGACTCGAACCCAGGACCTTTGGGTCATGAGGCGGTCATTGTATCCACTGGACCACATGTGCCCTCATGTTAAACACGATATGACAATTGTGTTGATGTCATTAACACTCACTCACTCACTCACTCACTCACTCACTCACTCACTCACTCACTCACTCACTCATTTGCATATTTGTCAACATGCTAATTTGAATATTTTTTTAAAGTTGTCTGAATCAACTGAAACTTGATACAAATAATCTATGTATCAGGTGAACATGTAAAAATCAAAATGTCATTCAGGGTCAAAGGTCATCTAGAGGTCATGTTTCACATTTGTGTCCCCTGAGGGCCCTTGTGCAAAGCAGTGATAGTTCACTGATCTTGGCTACCTCTTTAAATGTCTAAATAAATTCAAATTTAAATAAATTTACAAACTGTGATGGCAGATGACAATATTTTAATGGAAAATGATCCTTAAAAGGACATTTCTTGATCCATTGCAAACTTATGTGTGCCTAATCCAATCTGCAGATTCTATTTCCTCTGGAAGAAATTCTTAATTTTTCATTCCTGACCATAATCAGGCAAGCTTAAAGACAGATTCCTATGAAACACTATAGAAACATTTGTTTGTGCCACTAAATTTATGACTGGAATAAACTGAATATTTGGAAGTAAGATCTTTGTGGTGTTTGTTTGCAGATTGGCATATCACTTTGCTCAGAGCTGCAGAGGCAGCTCGTTATGCCACTGTTCTTATGATATCAAAATCAGAAACAACTTCCGGTTAAAGGTGCTTGTTCCGATCGTCTTTGGGACCCCCCGATTTACCCGGAAGTAGTATCAATTTTGGTATCAGATGAAAGGCCGCATTTTTCTCATTGTTGTCCTGAAATTTCGGCTTTCAAATCCATTTCTTTCTCAAGATACAGGTAAAAAACTACCGTTTTAATGGTTGACCATCAATATTACTATTATTAGCACAGTAGTGAATAGCGCGTTGCACTATGCATTATCGTGTCTAGCATCAAACCGCAAGTTTATTTCGCACGGTACTCATATCAAGTATAGAACACGATAGACAAAAATCGGAACAAGCACCTTTAAAACTGCATGAGGACGAGACTTCCATCGGAACGTTCACCTATAATTTTGTAACTCGACTGTTGAGCAGCTCCGCTGAGCTGAGCAATAATACATAACTCTAACATTTGCAGAAGTGACAAAATTACTGAGTTAATTGTTTTGTATGTCCTTGATGAACTAACAGATGCAACCAACCACCACGCTAGTGCCAACATTGATTACTGGTGAATATAGCAATATCATAGACATAATGGTGTCAACATCTGCAGAACAAAATGCTAATAGAAGGCCTGAATTATTAAACACTTTGTGTGTGGTACTTCAAAACTGAACATTTTTATGGGATTATTACCGGCACTATCGGTGATTTGCAAAATCAGAAAACAAAAAAAATCAAAAATCAGATTTTTGCATTTTTGTAACAAGTATAGGTATCCTAACATACCCTACAAGTGCTACGACTGAAAGCAACCTAATAAGGGCAAAATCATACATTTTAGTCATACCTGTCAGTACGGACACAATACTGCAACACGTAATTGAATGGAGATTCATATCTTTGAGCACTGCTGTTTTCTTCGTTTTCTGTTAAGATTTCAGTTGCTACAGTCTTGTCCTTCAATTATAAGCTATTTAAGGAAATTTCAAATATTTTGAATCTTTCAGGTGAATCGCTGATAGTGTCTTTAATATTACTATCATAATTTTATTTTTTGAAGCGAAAAAAAATTGTATTTTAGCAAAACCTCTTACAGATCTAAAACATACCTTGGTTTCTAACATAATGCATTTTTGTGGGCCGCCAGTATAGTTCAGTGACAGGACCACTTTGCAATCCATTGTGTATGTGCACATTTGTGTGTGGTCACTTAAGTTTTTTTGTGTTTCATTAGAATGTTAAGTTTTTTTGTGTACTCAGGGCTCCAACATTAAGAATGGCTATCTAAAATCGAAATAGATACCCCACCAACTTTTTTTTACAACTTACATAATTTGTAATTGTATGCATAACGATGACATCCACATTCTTTGGTCACGTTTGTGACCTAAAAATGGTAAATTTTGATTTTCAACCCAAATGCTGTTTTTGCCAATATAACCAATCTGTTATTACTTCTGGTATAATGAGTAACCTTTAGTCCAAACCTAACCAAAAATAATGTATCCACTTTTGCCAGATTGGTTATTTTGTCATAAGGGGAAAATAAAGTTTGGTCACATTTGTGACCTCAGACATAAAGGGGTTTTTAGAATTCAAATTTCAAGTGTAAAATTCTGTGATTATTTCAGTATTCACATTCTTGTATTATTTCAGAAAGACATTGATACTTCGTCATTACAACAATGTTGGTAATTAAAGTAACAAGCAAACTTTACTTGGTAATTAACAAATTTATATCAGTCATGTGTACGGTCATGTGTGTGACATTGGTGGTTACGTGTGTGACATCTCCATTGACTTATAACACAAAATTGGTGACCGTTGTTAATGTGCACCAAAAATAAAGTTGTAATCTTGTGTATTTCCATATTCTCAACTATTTCGAACACTTTAATTACAATGTCATCAGTAATAACTTGCAAAAAGCAATGCTACTCATAGTATGCAGATTTCCTGTGTTGAAATCGTGCAAGTCTGCTAAATTTGGCAACTTCACCCCAAACTTTCAAAAGACACATCAAAATAAGTTTAAGGCAGTCTTTATTAAAATTAACTGTTGTTTTCTTGTTTAAACTGATCATATTTTAACTGATGATAAGTTATCACTTCTACCTTCTTCAATGTGACCAGAAATTTATGTCCTTCAGATACTAAAATCATGAGTGCTGGTCAAGTGTGTGACAGTAATTAGCACATCAATAACTTTTGAAAGAAGAAAGATCTAAACCATTTATTTCGTATAATGGAAGGTACATAAACTGGCTTTTGACATGAAATATGAACATTACTGATACAGTAGTTTCTAGTAATAAAAACAACTTTGTCTTTTTGGTCACGTGTGTGACATACCAAAGTCAATTAAAATTCTTTGTTAATTACTTGTCTATTTCCTATAAATTTGTAATTTTTTCAACATAATTTTGAAAATTAAAGTCCATGCAATACTTTAGGCAGTATTTCAAACAAAAATTATTAGCTATTCAATATAAAACTAAAGAAGCAAAATGGTGTAATAATCTCAATTTTTTTATCCCAAAATGTTAAACACGTTCATTTATGCAAATGAGGGTGTTTGAGTCTAGAACATATATTGTTTAAAAATATCATGCAGGAAACTTGGAAGGATGGTATTGGTTCATTAACTTCATTTTTTATCAAAAAGGTTTAATTTTTTGAAGAATGGCCCCATATTTGAATAAAATTTATTGCAGGCTTTATTTATGTGACACGATCAATATTCTATATTAATTCGTCTAGCCCTGGAGTCTCATGAAAATACACTGTATGTCATGGCACCAGGGGGTGTGCCAAATTGTTTGCTAATCAGCAATTGGCTCAATCTTTGATGATCGTTTAATTCAATTTATCTCTGAGGGAAGTGGGGAAGGTTTGGGATCCCATAAAACTGGTTTAACCCCGCCAGAGTCTGGTCCTAAGCCCAGAGACCTCAGAGAGTCGTTTGTATGATGCCCGCCCATGACAGTGTGCAGTTCAGGAAATTCTTCCTGAGACGCTTTCAAGGGGCACTTCTCGCTCGACCTTCATAAACCATGTTGATTATAATATGGTGGCAGTTCTCCACATGTTTTTTTATTTTAACAATTTAAATTCATATGAAAGCTCTATGATATATGGATTTTGTGGGACTTTTAATTTGATTTCTTCCATTGATGCATATACAAAATAGAAATTTCAACTTCAAATTTCTCAAAACGTAATTTCTCTGTTTATCCAGGGTCTAAAATACTATTTTCTCTGGTAAGCACATTTTTCTTTCTAATTTATGCACATTTTTCACTATTTTCATATACCTCTATGGATGTTCTTACAAAGAAAATCTACTTTTGATTTCAAAATGTATACAGTTATAGTCTGCAGATTACATGGGTTCCCATGCACCTCACAACTAAATTCTAACATGATTTTTAGAATCTTTATGACATCTCCTCGAAGAACTTTGATGTTACCAAATTCAAATATTGTCCCAAGGGGTCGGTTTGGCGGCCATCTTGGATCTAAACAGACCAGTCATATAAAGTGGTTCGATTTAGTTGAAAGGTATCTCAAATGATTTGTCTCATCATAAAGAATAAGAAAATATATACTTTGGCATATTTTTGATGTTCAGTTACAGAGATATGGGTGAAAATGTGATAAAGGTCATTGAACTTTTGATTGGTCATTGTACAGGGAGCCAAACTTTCGAAATGCATGGATCTTGACAAAATTGGTCTCAAGTTGTTGGTATGAGCATGAGCAATCCAGAAAAGTAGTTTGCAATCTAGGATGTTTAGTTAGGTGGTAAAATTTGGTGTCGAGGTACCGCTTGTCAAATTTGCATTTTTTGTATGGGAATTAGGGACTACTTGTCTCTTTCCTAAAAACTTTTATAATGGTTACCACAACTAATCATGTTCTGTGTTTATGCTGTAGCTACATTTCCTGCACATTTCTTTTCCCATTAGATCTTTTATACCAGCATACGTGTGTGTATTAAGATGAAGGCACGTTTCACGAGAGAGGGGTCCAGTAGTTTGGCCTTAAATAGAAAACACTTTTTTTTCAGTACAGTTTTTGGTTGACCACTTTGTCAGATGTTTTTACCTATTTAAACTCATGAAATTCACAAAAGCAACATCTGGTAGAAATTTGAGTTGCCTGCAACAAGTACTTTTCAAGATATGAGACTTTTTGAGGGGTGAATGTTACACTTTTTGATGGACACAATTTTCCCATTTTTTGTCCATCAAATGTAACATTCGCTTAAAAACAGTATTTTGTTTGTAAAAATGGATCTGAAAACAGGATCATTTGAAAACTGGCTTGATACGAATAAGTGTCCTAAAATACATAATATGATCTATCAAAAAATTAAATCCTTTCACAAATGTGAAAATGTTACATTTGATATGGATATATTGTGTCCATCAAAATATGTAACGTTTGCAGTAAGAAAAAGTGGATTTTAGGTTAAAAATTATATTTCTTTGCCCAAATTTACTTTTTAGAGTGTGTCTTGCCTCAAAAACTTTCCATTAAAACTGATATAAAATGACCCCAAATTGCATTACTAGGAAAATGTACACATTTTATGTAAAATCGGGAAGATTTGGACCCCTCTATAGTAAAACATGCCTGAAATAATTGATTCTGATCTGAGAAAAAAATTACACATGTAACAAAATTTTATGTCATTAGGCTGTGTAAAATAATACCAGGAATCTGTACTTGCACATGGTCTGGGTCATATAATACACCTATAAGCTGTAAAATTTGCTGTGATTTGTGTGTCGGAAATTGCCCCGTTTAAAAACCTAAAAGTACAATTGTGTCTCATATGAGAACATAAACTGCAAGTGTCAACAATTCCACTGCATATTTTGAGCCACGAAAAAATTATCTCATCCATTTTTACTTTCATGATGCATGAGGGATGTTCCAGTGTTTGATTTTAATTGGAGGATAGTCCATACAGATGACCGGCACGAAAACAAAACTGTCTGATTATGAAACGGTGCCACCATCTGCGGCAAATGCCAACTACTATTGACAAAAGGAATTTAGGTAATCATATACTGCATAATGTGATGCTTTTGGTATATGGTATGTAAATATTTGAAGTACTGTATGTAGAAAAGTGCATGAATTATCAAGTTTTTGCAACATCTCATACTGGTGATATTGATACATTTGTTAAATCAATGATTTAATTGCCCTTTATAAAATAAATGTGTATACAGTTAAATTTGTATGATTGTTGTTTTTTGATTTACATTTTAACAGTTGCAACATATTTCATTGTTATTGTTAATAACAGCTGGGTATATAAAGGATAGGAGAAGTAACTTGACACGTGGTATTTACGAACTATTAAAAGGACAGTCCGGAAATTTACAGAATGGGCATCCAAATTTTTAAATGGGTCAGATTTGGTTTGTGTAGCAGGTTTGTATCCTAAGAGTCTTTGTGTTCCAATTTTAAGAAATGTTGGTGTTAGGACACCTCCGATCATGACACTGGTGATTAATTTCGCTCTTGTTTTGTGGGCCGCCAGCTATAGCTGGCAGGACCAATTATCCAATCCATTGTGCGTGTGTATGTGTGGATGCGTGTATGGTGTGGGATGTGTGTGTGTGTCACTAAATTAAAGCTGACTCAGAGATTTCCCCGGGGAGGGCGCCCTCAATGTTCAAACAAATTGGTTTTTTGCATAGACATAATGCCTTGTCCATATAATAATTACTGTGTGAAATAACTAAGCTCAAATCAAAGTCCTTCATATAGAAAATCACAACTTTGTTTAAAATTCCGGATCTGGAAATTTTGTTATATGGCACTGTTCCCTGCACATAAATTTTATTGCATGAAACGAAAAATCTGATTAGTCTCTAACTTTGGAATTGAGCATTTTATGTAAACTATCTTTAGTTCTAGGTGACTAATAATTTTCTTAAACTACCAAAAATACATAGTGTCGAAATCTCGGAGTCAGCCTTTAATTTTTTTTTAAATCCACCTCAATTGAAAGTTGAAGTTCAATTGGAACCAAACTTGTGTCATAGGTGCACCATGGGATCCCTCATATGTTGCTGAGGTCAAAGGTCACATTGAAAGGTCAAAGGTCATGTGGAGATCAATTTGAAAAATGGGCTAAAAATGTAAAATTGACCATTGAAAAGTGAGTTCAAACTTGAGTCATTAGGTGCAATATGGGATCCCTCATTTGTTGATGAGGTCAAAGGTCACATTGAAAGGTCAAAGGTCATGTGAGGTCAAAGGTCATGTGAGGTCAACTTCAAAAATAGGATAAAAATGTAAAATTGACCTCAATGGAAAACTTTGAAGTTCAATTGGAACCAAACTTGTGTCATAGGTGCACCATGGGATCCCTCATATGTTGCTGAGGTCAAAGGTCATGTGAGGTCAAAGGTCATGTGAGGTCAACTTCAAAAATAGGATAAAAATGTAAAATTGACCTCAATGGAAAACTTTAAGTTCATTGGGGTGTGGGAAAAACCAAACTTGTGTCATAGGTGCACCATGGGATCCCTCATATGTTGCTGAGGTCAAAGGTCATGTGAGGTCAAAGGTCATGGAGCAGCCCATAACTATATTCTTTGAATATAGTGGACGCAAAAGCCGACAACCGCAAAATTCTAGTTTGTCTTAATTTTATATTCCAATTCAGATTTCAACAAAAAGAAAAAAATAAAAAAAACAAAAAATCTCGTTTTTTGTTGCATTTTTCAATTTGCTAAATTGAAACAAAAACTTGAATATAAAATTGCTGAAGTAAAAAAATACGGTAGCATTTTTAAGAAATGGAACTATTGACTTAGAGCACCTCAGAGCTCTCCTTTTTTGTTGATGGTCCTGTACAATTTATTGTAAGGGCCATGGCAACATCAGATGGTGTGAGAGTTGGTTTTGTGTGTGGAGCATGGGGTTGTCGTTGTCTTTCGCCCTGCTTTTCTGAGTTTTGATTTAAAAAAACACACAAAGAGAGAAAAAAAGACATGGATGTTATATGTACATCCATCCCCCCCTCATCAAAATTATGGGGTCATCACCCACCCCTGGCACTGTGTGCAACAACATGTATTGGAATCACTGCTCGTGATTTGATGCTGCGACAACTTCATCACATACTGACTGACATATCACTGACTCGAGGAAGGCAAAAGCACTATAGGTGTAGGTCAGTTGGTTTTGAGAATTACCGCAGGTCATTTTGGAAACCATCTAAAAAAACAACTAACTTATGCATTTCACATCTACAGATTAAACTGCTTAAAATGGCCTTAAGGGTGTCCCCCTCCTAGCCACTAGCCCAAATTTAGGAACCCATCATCCAATACATTTAACTGTTCAGGTAAAGTTATAAACTTGAAAAAAAAACATAATTATTCATCATCCTGGGATTATGTTAAATGGTCATGGATAGCTTCACACTTGGAGCTTTTGCATTTTACAATTTGGCAACAGGTGGTTGCTTTTAAGCTACACGCACATTCAAATATAATTAAAATTTGTCAAATATCACTTTAATTATGCCAGAATTCTGCCACCGTATCCTAAGTATGCAAAGTTTGTAGGGAGAGGGTTGTGCTAACAGGGGGGCTGTCCACTTCGTGGCAAATTATAAAATAATTTCATAGGCCTACCGGTACAAGGGAAACAATGCAACTCTTCCCACATATGGGGGTATTTTGGTGACAAATTATGAGCTGGAACATATTGCACATTTGAATTTGTGGCTTTCATTGTGATACCGGATCATAAGAAGTGAATCATACCAGGTTGGCCATCATTAATTATTGTGTACTCCAATAAAGCTGTTTATTGTATGTACTGATTACCAAGAAAGAAACCTGCTGGCCGGCTTGGAATTGCATGTGGTTGGTGCTAGAGTAGATGGTTTTAATGTAATCTACAGATTGCGGTGAAGCATCTAATGGAGCATTCATTATTTTACGCCCAGGGAATGGAGGGATTTTCATTGTGGGGTGAAAAATTTCATGTTCACACTTTGATCCGTTAAAAAATCTTGCATTCCTCCCTGTGTGGAATGGTTTTATTACAAATCATTCCATTTACCCGAAAGGTGTTGATTTGGAACTTAACCATTTCGGTGAGAGTTAAAGCCGGCACTGGCACATTTTCACAAAATTTGAAATTTCGCAATTTGCTCTCAATGATAGTCTAGGCCATTGGAAGAACAGAGATACATTTTTACACATAAAATAATGTTTACTCAAAAAATGATGGGTGTTTAATAAAGGTTAAGACATCCATGTAAATTTGGTGGCTAACTTTTAAGTTTTCCAAACTTTAATTATCAATGTGATATTACATGAATATCAGAGACTCGTAGTCACTATATTAAAACCACAAGGTTACAGCCCGGTCAAACAGGTGCATTGCGTGGACATGCCATACGGCGTGCATTTTCGTGTGTAACTGCCATTTTTGTCGTCTGCTGATTAATGTCGCTGGGACATTAATATAAAATCGTTCTGTTTACCCCTAAGTACTTCTGATTTGGTCTTAATCATTTCAATGAGGCTTTTGTATATAAAGATTTTACAACCATGCAAAAATAAGTGAATTTTGGAAAAATCTTTGATGATCCGCGCAATATTTTTCAATGTGCCAGGTCTCTTTAAATGCACTATCATTGATTTGCTAAATCAAAATCGAAAAATCATCCAAAATCAGATTTTGTGCATGTCTGGTAGAAGTAAAGGCACCCTAACATACCCTGTACATGAAAAGACCAGAAGCAACCTAATAAGGACAAAATCAGATATTTTACTCATTACTGTCTGTATACAGACACTTACAAAGTTGAATAGAGATTCATATCTTTGAACACAGCTGTTTTCTTCCTTTTCAGGAAATTCTTCAGTCGGAAAAAGTAACTTATGAGAATTCTACAGACTTATCCTTCACTTTTAAGGTATTTCTGCAAATTTCAAATATTTTGACTCTTCCTGTTGAATCACTGATAGTGTCTTTAACACATGTAAAACATTGCAACCATACAAACATAAGAATTTTGAAAAATTGTAAGGGCACATTCTTTTCAAAATGTGCCAGTGTCTCTGTAAAAGATACTATTAACAATATTTAAATTTTTATGGAATAGCTTTAAGTGAATTATAAGTCTGCAGAAAGCTCCGAGTTTATTTTTTCCAGCAGAAAGAACTTGTCAGAAAAGGAAGAAAATGACAGTAACTTAAAGATATTAACCCGCTCCATTCAATTGTGCTGTAGTAAGTGTCCTGTACGGGGGTATGAATGGAATCCTGATTTGACCTTATTACAATTGATTTTAGTCTTATTGGTAGGATAATGTTACTATTACCTATTCCTGTTACAGATCTGCAAAATCTATTTTATTTTTTTTTATTTATGATTTGGCAAATCACGGATAGTGCCTTTAAGACTTATTCAACTTTGACCTCAACAGCATTGCTATTTTGATTTGAGAACAATTTACTGTCCCTCTCATTTTTAGTTGTATCCACTGTAAGTGGTCACAGAAAAGGTCCACATTGTATGCTGAGAAATGTGATGTGTGCCAATATACAGTCAGTACAAAAAGTATCTTGGCATGTTTTTTGAATGTATGTGCCAAGTCTGATAATTTTAAAGTTTAAAAATCTACATTTTGTTGCCTAATCTTGCTTTCTCATTTAAACACCTTGCTTGTAAAATCATGCAAAAAAGGCGAGATAGAACACCCAAAGATGCAAAAGCCTCAAGCCAAAAGTTGCACTGTATGGAGTTTTCAAGGACATTACAGTTTACTTCACACAACACGCTGACCACCAGAATATTGCAAGATGTTTTCCTCGCTCTTCAGTAGGAACCCTCTTTGTATAAAATCAATACACTGGATTCTTGCATGGTAACCACACAGTGCCTCATGGAAACTCCAAAAGGGCTCTTTCGGGTGTTCTATCTCGGCCATTTGTGCATGCTTTTTACAATGAGGTTTTGAAATGAAAGAGCAGATCTAAGCAACAAAATGTATATTTTTAAAACTTTCAAAATTATGGACTTTGTCACAAACTGATAAATAAACATGCCAAAATACTTTTTGTACCAAATGTTTAATATATATATCTATATGTATTCAATATATTAAAGCCACTATCAGCGATCCACCGACGAGTCAAATAGGTGAAATTTTGCAGGATGGATAAAAGTGAAGGATAATCTGTAAATTACTTTTTGCTGAACTGTAAAAATTGACAGGAAGTGGAAAAAGCAAGTGTTCAAAGATTCAAATCGCCATTCAATTACGTGTTGTAGTAAGTGTCCGTACGGACGTGACAGTTATGACAAAATATGCGATTTTGTGCTTATTCCGGCCTGCTTTTTGGTCCTATCATTTGTAGGGTAATGTTAGGATTCTTTTCTTGTTACAGACATGCAAAAATCTGATTTTTTTTTCTGATTATCAAATCACTGATAGTGCCTGTGCACTGCATAGATTTATATGTCCGATTGCTATATTTGGCAAAAAAGTTATTAAAATCCTATATGCTGCATTTTTCTCATTCAGACCCCATTTTGTAATTCTAAACCACTATTGACATTCAGATGGTAGCACCCCCTGATTTATCTAGCTATTTTAATATGTTTAGAATATCCTTTTCCATAATGCATTTTTGTGTGTAGATTGTCTTTTGCTTACTACAACTGCCACGTTTACATATTTTACAGAGAAACCACACTCTGAATCCAGCCATTGCCACGGTAACTTCTCCGCTCTTGGAATGATGTATATAACGCGAGCCTTCAATGTCATCGTTGATTGACAGACTCATATGGCAGTTTTTGTCATCATATTGACATTATATGTCTGCATAAACTAAAGGAATTTGAATCAGAAGCTTGTGAATATTGGCAGCTGAACAGGAAGAAAACGAGCAAGGATTTAAGTCCTAAATGAGCGACTACCCGCTTCACACCAAACTGGTCTGATTTGATGTCAGATGATACTAGAGGATGATGCTAAGACATCCCTCACTTGAAACATTGACTTTCTGAAAGCAGCTGCAAGCCATTGATACAGAACAAACTTTGATAGTGAGACGACAACTTAAATAGATAGCAAAACTTATTTGGATTGTAAAATCTGATAAATGTCCAAATTGTGAGGTGTAGCTAAATCAAATCAAAGCGAGAGAATTCTAGTGAAATTTGGAACAAGTTGATGGCAATATGAGTAAGAGATACGGTTTGTTCTATCAAAAAGGGAGCTTCAGCAAAAATAGAAAAGACATCAAGGCAGCTGCAGACTCATTTACTGAGACTGTCCTTCCACATTTGAAGTCTCCTAACTCCAAAACCAGATATGGCAGAATTTCCTTTTATAAAGCGATGAAGGACGAAGCATAAAGAAAACATCAGAACGTGATCATTCAGGATCTTCACAACAAGTACCATCTGCGTCTACATCGACATCAGACGAAAGCGGATCTTGGAACTCGAGCAGATCGATTGATATTCTTTTGATTCAAGTATTGGCGCTGCTGTTTCTGAGCAGGTATGAGGAAGCGAGAATCTGACCCTTAAATCTGATGGAGAAGAGAATAGAACCTGCAGTGGAAGAAACTGAAGATTCTGAAGACAGTTCTGGCTTCCGGAGAGAATTCTGTCAAGCAGTGATATACACATGCGATTCAGCTTATGTCACTAGCAAATGGTGATTTACGAAGAGGAAGACCTAAATGATATGAAACCACGTTCTGCCAGAGAAAGATATCCCACAAATGATGTGAATAATGATTCCAATGACCAAGCTGTTGAGAGGAGAGTGGATTCTGGAGTGATTCAAGTACAAGGACAAACTGAATCAAGTAAGTTACATTGACAGAAAAACAAGATTACTCACCTCAACACACAATCACCCATTTTTTTGTATGACCTATACTTCCGAGATTTAAAGGAACCACATCCTCCGTTCTGACAGCCAAACCCAATAATCCATGTTATACTTCCGATTACCTTTTTTTCGTACTGAGTGAAGTGTGTGTCAAAAGAATTTCTTTGTGTGTAGTCCTCGGAATACATGTCATACAAGAACACCGCACACACAAGACAACAATTTTGTATCTTCTAACCTCTGAGGACTTCAAAACATGAAACTCAATTCCCGCTCTTTTGTATTTAGGACCTTGGAGGTAATATTATGATACAAGCAACACACACACAATTCTCCTGCCAAAAAGTAAAAAAAAAAAAAACTTGAGATTTTGGCATTTGGATTCAACTTTTGGACACATTAATCTATTGAGGTCCACACCTCAAATCATTTTATTTCCTTTTGTAATACTTCACTTTGGTTGGAACAGCTCTGCTTAAGCCAATTCTCATCTCATTGTTAAGCTGACTGAGAGATTTGAATATATTAATTATTTGGGTAGTAATTAAAAAATGTCATAACGAACTAAATATAGTCACCTAAAAGCTTAATGCCAAGTTAGCGATGAATCAATTTCCGTTTTCATGCAGTGACCCTTTATGCCACAGTAACAGTACCTGCCATATGAAACCATGTATACAAAAATTCCGGATCTGGAATTTTTTTTTTAGAACGAGTTTGTGCTTTGTATATGAGGACTTTGGTTTGGAGCTTAGTTTTCACACAATGATTTGTATATGACAAGCTTAGTAATGCCAAAAACATGATTTGTTTCAAAATGAGTGCGCCCTCATTGGGAAATCCGTGAGTCAGCCTTTAATGGTGCTTGTTCCAATGTTATCTATTTTGTGGTGGTGGGATTGTTAACTAAACATTTTATTTTCAACCTCATAAACAAAAGCACCCTCTCAAAGCACCAATAATGAAGATAACAAGCAAAAGAGATCGACGAAAACGCCAAAGAAAGACCAAGTTGGTTCTCGTGCAACAAGATCATCCCTACTTCCGTTCTAAGAGTATAATCTTCACTCTGATCCAGCTCAAAAAAGGAAGGCTGAAAGCAATAGCGTGAGGAATCCTAAAGTCTTATAAACCAGTTGTTCCAACTCCCACCACACCTCCACCACCACCGAAAGATCCAATTCCAGATGCAAGTAGCGATTTCAAAACCTACGAACATTGGCATTCTTTGAAAGATTCCCATAAAGCCTAAGCAAAGAACAAGATCAGCGCAAGACAGGAGTTTTCCGAGAAAATATCGCAAACCCGGTCCTTCCCAAAGAGACCGTCCTTCCCCAATCATCCTACTGGACTCGAACATCACCAAAGCATGATCAGCTTGCCAGTTGTTAGCACTACGGCAATACGCAGGACAAGCTTCCAGGGAACATTTTGAACACCCGAATTTAAACCTCATCGGTTCACCGAGCGACAAGTACCTGACACCTCTCCAGCAAAAGAGAAGACTATTAAGGATATGCAGATGTATATCAGCAAGTTGGAGGATATGATCAGTGTGCAAGGAGCTGAGATTGCAAACTTCCAAGAAGAGAAGACTCGGCTCTCCATATTTGGCTGCTGAGAAAGATGCTGAAATGGATGAAATCTTTCAGAAAATGAAGGTCTGTATGATGGTGTTGCTTGGTGCCTGTAGTGTTTTAATGAGTGGTTGTTGTCCCGGCCTGACCACAATTCGGATGGGGACTCTAACATGGGCCTCCGTCCGGATTCCATACCGTAGCGTGATGAAAATATTAACCCTGGAACATTGGCCATAACTTTTTTTTTTCTGGATACTAAGTAGCCAACTTGGTTATATTTAGGATGGAAACCCTATTAACCATGTAAGTCATTCCCCCTGGTCCCTCCCCTGGGTCCGACAGGGTGGGGAAATGTGGAAAAAGTAAATATTTCACCATAAAAGGTCACATTGGCATCTTGGTGGGTGCTGACATTTGATCCTTGATTGTTTGCCCTTTTTGATAGTGAAATTTTAGTGAGTCATAATGAGTTCATTGATGTTCTGTTGTTTAATAGTTAGTTTTGGCAAGTTATGGATGAATTCATCGATGAGTTATGTTTATAGTTAGTTTTTGGTGAGTTTATGGATGCAGTTTATCAACAAGTTTTTAAGTTTCTTTTTGCGAGTATGGATGGCAGGTCGTGATGAGTTGTTTTTTTAAAGCGTTTTTTTTGCCGAGTATATTGATGGAGTTCATTGATAATTGTTTTTATATCCACCTGGCTTTGAAAAGCAGAGGGGGATATTGCAAGGTGCACATGGTTTTATGTGTGTAAAAAATGGTATGTATTGTGTGTGTGTGTGGTGTTCCAGTTTGGTTAGGTTTGGTTAGTTTTTCGTTTCTCCTTCAAAAGTTTCAAGTCAATTTAAACGTTATTACGTTTTCAAATCTTCCATCCTATACCTTTGTACAACTCTTAATGGAACAATAAAACATGCTCCAGAGAGTGACATGAGTTTTTTTTGAGACCATGACAATGAAGTTTTAAAAGACAGGACATGAAGTTTTTCTTTTTTCGGGAGGCTGCTGATTGGTTGAAGTTAGTTGGGATGGTCCATTTCAATTGGCATGAGGGAATCATGATTTTGGGTCTTGCTGTCAGTTCTCTTACTCTAAGCCTGCTTCACTAATTGGTTCAAGTAAGATTCTGAAAACATAAATAATGATTCTTGGATGATTTTTATTGGCATGATCGGTCTCGCTATGAAGTTTTGAAATATGCACTCGCCCGTCGCTCCCCGACTCGCACAATATTTTCAAAACTCATAGCTCACCGATAAATTCCTTTATCCTACTCAAGTATCAAGGTCATGGACCAAGGGTCCAAAAGTCATCTGAGGTCATGTTCCAAACTGCATTTGCAGGGGTATGTCACAGTTTTACTTGCAGTATTTTTTTAGATAAGTTTTGGGTGAGTTATGGATAATTTTAGGCAGAAAATGGTGCCAATTATTTTGGTGTTTGCAAGTCTTACATCGTTTTGATTTCGGGTGGTCTAGTGATCCCAGTTAAGTGAGTGTTGTCAGAAGGGGGGGTTTCTGGTGTAGATTAATATCATCGGGGACATATTTTTACGCATCGCATAAATACGAGTTCGACTTGTGTGTTTGGTGTGTGTGTGAGAGCATGTGTGGCAATGTTTTGTTGTGTGTGTGAAATCATAATCATATCCAACATTATGTGTTTGCTGACACCATGATGTCATATACTTCAGTCAACATAAGCAAGTTCATACAGATGGTTTTATGTAGGTTCTAGAATTGCAGTGATTACCTGTGTGTGTGTGTGTGTGTGTTGGGTGTTGCAGTGTTTGGGTGTTGTGTGTGTTGGTGTGCATGTTTGCTGGGAATGTGTACTGATACAAGTGTATGTGAATTTTTAATATTGAGAGTTTTTCCGTAACCTGACCCATCTGACTTACTTTTTCTGACACACATTTGAATTGGAAAACCCCCTTCACGGAAATAAATCACAGGTTTTATTCCGTTAGGTATTCTGAATTCTTGAGTGTGTCAGAAGGGTCAGGTTACTTAAACTCCCGTCATATTGTGCTTGTGGTTGTCATCAACCAGAACAGTTTTTTTGATGATGGAACACTGTCCTTTTATGGTGCCAACAATATCTGTCCTGTGAATATTTAAACGTCTCATGTTATGGTTGACCCCCTTTTGTATATACTAAAATTATGGTTGTTCTGTAAGTATAGTTAGCCAAAATTGTACATTAGTTTGAGGTGGACATTTCGAGCTATTCAGTGGCAAATGATCCACTCTTATAGTGGCATTTAGCATTCAAGCATGTATTCTGTGCATATCTAAATACTGGCGGGAAATGTGCAAGTGTGTATGCTGTGCTTTTAATCAACACTCAAAATTTAATGCTGATATCACTAACTTGAAGAAGCAATACTCTAATACAAGAAAACATCAACCAATCCTCACCTTTGATGTTCAAATCATGTGCCAACGCTTGATATTGCAAATTTGTTGGCACCAATTGAAGTTTCAACATCAAGAATGTGAGTGCTGAAGACAGAAGCTTCTTGCATTTGCCACTATTATGGTAAATGGCAAGCCTCTGGGGGGGGATGTGCAGCCAAGAAGGGTTGCATTTTAAAGAGACATGAGAAGATTTCCAGAAAGAAGCGCCCCCAATTTTTCTCGAACCCCGGTTTTTTACATATTTGGAATGCTTACCAATGTATTAGATCACACCTGAAGTGAATAAGCCGAATACGCTGTCTTTATGTAATAGATGTTGATTTAGTAGTTTCTGTCGTGCACGACAGAAAGTCAAAGCATGGTTTTCTATGGGAAACAATTACGATAGCAGGCAAGTTCAAAACAAGGTTTGCGGTTTTCTTTTGCACCTGTTTGTCCAATAACTCTTCGAAACGTTCTTGGTAGGTGGTCTACAACCGATCCAGTGAAATTTGAGAGAAATTTGTATCCTAAAAAATCTCCTCCTGTCACTTTAAGTGATTTTGGCATATTGATCGGTCCCTTTTTCTTGCAAATTGGTATGTGAAAGGGTTGGATTTATGTTGCAAGTGATTTTTCAATGGTCAATGAGGTGTGAAGAATGAATGCATGCAAACCACAAGTGTGAAAAATAGTGCTGCCAGAATGGCTCAAAGTACATTTTAACAGTTGGTTTTCTCTCAGCTTCTGGGCTTTGCCCCAAAACCTCCACCAAAGCAGGTATAAGGATGAGTAGCAAATCTGTCATTTTTGGTATATTTTCAGGGTAGTGGTCTAGCCAGCCGCACATCAGTGGCGTACCAAAGCAGTCGATCCAGAGGGGGCAAATTCTGTAAAAATGCCAAATTTACTTTAATTTGAAATTCCCTGGAAAAGAGGGATAAAAATGCACATTTTGGCCCATATCGTCCCGCTTTTATGAGCCAGAGGGGGCAACTTGGCCCCCTGCCCCCCCCGGTCGGTACACCACTGCCGCACATCCCTACCCAAACCAAAAGTGAGAACTCCCCCCCCCCCAGGATGGCAAGTTGGGGTAAGTCTTACTTTACAGAAATCAGTTAGTCCTGAACATAGGGTATACAGATCAAGTTTCCTCAAAGAGTTGCCAGCTATGTGTGTACAAGTGTTTAAAGAGATGATACACTGTGAAGCAGTTGATATTTCTTTTTCTGCAGAATGTGGAAGATGAGAAAGAGGAAATCATTCAGAAGTTGAAGATGACAGAGAAGTTACTGGAAGATGAGAAAGAAACCGTGGCAAATTTACATGCGAATATAGCCAAAATGGAAATAGACAATGAAGAGAGAGAGGAAAAGCACAAGCGGAACTATTTTCAGATGTATCAGAAGGTAGGCCTTTTCTTCTGTTTTAAAATGGTTGGGCCATTTAGAGACCCCCATTTCATTGATGTCCCTGATTAAAAGTGAAGTATCACATTATTCTGTAAAGACTGTTCAATTCATCATGGTCGCCAGTTAAGCGGGGGTCACTCAATGGCCCAACTCATTTTAACCTGTCACTACTAGTAGATACCACTCTAAAATTGTTTTTATCAAAAGTCACATTGTCCTATTACACAGAAAGTTTGAATTAAAAAAATATGGTTTATAGCTTGGCATAATCCTGACCCTCTCTTAGGACCACAACAGCATAATCATTTCCCTTTCATGTTGTGTTAGTTGTTATATTTAAGTTGTTCTCTGATGTCCTATTGCATATTTTCAAATAAAATGTGTTTTTTAAAGAATTGACATCTTTTGCTTTAATATGACATGTTGCATAGTTTGATCAATCAAAAGTACAAATAATACAAAATTTTTTGACCAATATAAAATAACTGATAACACTTCCATGTGGTTCTTTTTGCAATAACAGGGCCGTGAAGCCCAGCTGATAGAGCAAGAAGAGGACATAGTATGCCATGCCATGGCCAACCCCGGCAACGCTCCAAACAAACAACTCGTCCACCGACTAGAAAAGACCGAGAAACAGCTGGACAAACTCCGCCAGACATTCCGCACAGAGACATACAAGCAGGCTCCACACTTGGAGAGTGACTCGGAAGCACAAGTGGAATTGCTGAAGAGTGCGGTGTTTTATTATCTGACAGATTGTCAACCGGAGATTAATCTTAGGACAATGCTTTCTATGCTTAATTATAGCGAGGTGCAAAAGAAAAATATTATTAGACATCTTGAAAAAAAGATGAAATGATTTGAGGTTGGATTAGATGGACAGGGCTTGAAATAAGTAAGGGGCTAGGGCTACAGTAACAGTGCTATAGGCTCACTCACAAATTATAATTCCATTAACTAAATTTTTTGTCAACAAGTTCCTATCATTTTTAAGACCCCCGTTTCACCTAGAAGTTGTTTTGATTTTTAAACCATAGCTAACCATATGAAATATGATATTTTTCAGCATCCAAATGCATTTCTTTGAAAGAACAAAAAACGGTTATTTTTATAGTTAACCATAAATTTCGGTACAGTAAGCAAATAGGGCATCTTGGTATACTTTTGGCATCTATCATTAAAACCACAAGTTTGTTTCCCACAAAACTTGGTTATGGGTATATGTGAGAATTGGGCTCTTGCATCGAGTAGAGAACATGGAACACTTAAAATTGTAACAAGCACCAATTAATATCACATAAATGACATTCATATTACACTGTTCCATACGCTATCTAGACCACTGTACCCAAAAGTTTTATTTAAGACAGGTTTATTTATTTTGCTTAAAGCACACCCTGAGGGGAAGTACTCGATGGAAAAGGGTAGGTACATAATATGCCACTGATATGGGTTGCATTTACACCCCTTACTGTAACAATGGGTCACTTTTCCCATAATGGTATAATTATCGGTGTTGATTTGATGTTGTTGGTATAATTTTGGGTACGCATCCGCGATGGTGATATATAGTCCATGAACGTAGTCAGCTCTACGCAGAATTCGACATCATATTGATTTTGCAAACTTTTTTAGTCATCATAATTATCTTAATCTCGGTTTGTTTACGTCTACCGCTGGTTTCATGTGACTTTCGTCGTGGCCTTCAACATTGCACACCAAGTCGCAAAGCAAAGACACGCTGGGTATTTGCCCCGGGGTATTTGATTTGGCGGTTCTGCTGTTACGAAAGGAAATTCTGGTATAAATATGGGTCATTATATTGCAAGAAGGAGAGGTATAAATTCAGGTCCACTTCTTGAGTCCTGGAGGCAGGTCCCTACCTAAACAAAATTGAAGAATCCCCCCCCCGGATAAATGGGTCCAATTTTTTCAATGTTTGGTCATAATTTACTAGGTCAATATTCCTGATTTCAGTAAAATCACAATGAAAATGTTTGATTTTTCAGATTTTCGGAAATTACTATGAAAATGGGCCGACTTTTGCTAGGATTACTATGAAAATGGGTCAAAATTTCCAAACCAACTATATTAATGGGTTATATAATTGAAAAATTTGGTCATTTTTTTACCTGGTGATCACACACCTGTACCCAATTTTGGGTCGAGTGCCACCTCCCCTCCCTTGCTAAGCTAATGTAGCTCTTGATTCTAATCCTATTTCAAGCCTGGAAGATAATTTGTGTGTAAAAACTTGTACATGTTGGAAATCTAAGAAAAGTAATAGTTATATCTGCATTCCATTAATAAACCTTGTATTTATTTATTGTAATTTGCATGTGATAATTGAATGTATCAAGATACTTAAATTTCAATAAAAATGTGTAAAATACCATATGTAAATATACTTGAAAACATGATAAAAATCATATATTGAATAAGTATACATCCAAAAGGTGATTTTTTATTGTACTTAGTTCACTGAAGTAAGGCTAAAATCAGTTCTGTCTTAAAGATAGTGCATGCATTTGATTTTGGGAACTTGTTTGGTTCCTGATGATATTTGGAATTTCATTTGTATTTCTTAAAAATGGTAACAAAACAAAGGATAATGGAGATTGATATGTGTATGGCTTTTAAAAACATACAAAGAGGTTGTGAAGAAGGGTGGTGGGCAGAGGGTGTTTTGAATCAATCCCATAATGCATTGCAAAATGCCTATACTGTACTGTACTAATCAGTACTTAAAGGTGCAACGAGAGATTTTGAGGCATCCAAATATTGTGTCATAATAGTAATTTCAAATAGATTAGACAGTCAATAGATTTCTTACCTTGTATTATGCTACAGAAATGTCTTAAAAGAGAGAAAAAATGTGATTTTGATTTGCTTATATTTCAATGTAAAACATGGCTGAATTTCGTATTTGCTCCTATACGAAATTAGAAATTTCACAATTTTTGTACCAAAGAAAAATTTCTCAGCTTAATCCTTTCAGATGGGAATATTTTGGATGGAAAGCTTTACATCAGGGCAAAAATCAGAATTTTCGATTTTTAGGGATACCTGATATGTGAAATCTCTCGTTGCACCTTTAAAGATAAAAAGTATCCTTGAAGTTTAAGAACCACAAGTCATTTCATGATCATGCTAAATATTCCCTAAGTACTAATGCTATGTGGACTAAAATGAGTGTAGAAGTCAGGGTTTTATGTATTAAGAATAAGATTTTGTGGGATCACATGACCTTACTGAGATGTAATTTCCCAAAACTATTGCATTGTGGGATTGACTCAATCCATCATCTGCATGGTGGGTATATGCCTCATTAGTGGGGTGGATATGTGAAATATTTAAAGTGCACTTCTGGAAAGGATCATTGGAAATTTGCACTAATTTTTTTGAGAATGCAGATTTCAAAAATTGAAGGGAACCATGATGTTACTAAATGGTTCCTTAAGGAATGGGCCATTGAAATTTGGTCAAGGCTCAAATGTCAAATTGATCACATTCACATTCCTTACCAATGCATTCCTTTAGTCATATAAATTACCAAAAATTATAGTTAGTCCTATCTAGAATGTTTTTGTTAAAGAATTATTATGAAAAAAGGTCAAAGGTGAACTTTAAAGCCCACAAGAGTAAAAAAACACCATCTTGATGAAAGTGATCTTAAAGGTCCATGGCCCGATCGTAATAGCCTCGTTCCCAGAAGCCCCAGATTTTACCGGAAGTGGTCAATATTTTGATATTAGAAGAAAGCTACTATTTTTCTCATTTACCCTGTGAAATCTTAGAGCCAAAGGATGTTTGGTTTGGAAGTTATGAGCGATAATGTGCCCATTTTGGTCGACCAATATTAATTTTACACAGTACTCTATGGGGCTTACAAAATCACGTTTTTAGCTCTCGCATCAAAACTGATTGAAATATCAACGCGAAACTTTACAGATGGGGTTTTGGAGTGAAGGCCAATCTATCAAGATGAAAACTTCATATCCTTAAATCGGGCCATCCCCCTTTAACACGATCTTTTTCTCAAACAAAAAAATAAAATAAAAAAATAATAGCACATCATTAAAACATTAATAGTGCATTTTTGAAGAGTGCCCCATCTTCCAAATATTTTGATATTTTTGCAGCACAGTTGCATTGGTAATGGGCTAGTAAACTATACCTGTGTTGCAAAAGAAGGAATTTTGTAATTAGAATAATTAATATTGGAGATTTCCAATAATAGTTTTAACAGCTGTTGGAAACGTCCTTCCAATAAGAAATAGCTGAAAAATTGCACCATGTACGTGTCTATGCTCATCGCCTCATCCACTAGTCGTTTTGTTGGTTCTGGCAGGTCAAAGGTAGTTTTTGTGAGCTGGCACTATTTCATCATGGACAGAAAAAATTTGGCATTTCGAGCTCTGCCGTTAACTTACAATCGGGGATCCTGATTCTAATAATACTAAATCACTTCGTTTATAACAACTACATATTTTTAGCATTGTTGTTTGCAGGTATAGTTTACTACACAATTACCAACACAACTGTGCAAAAATCTCAAGGGGGGGGGGCACTCTTAAAAAAATGTACTATTCGGAAGCAATAGAGACAAACTGACTTGGGTGCTATTATGTGGATCGGTCATGGGTGTTACATTTTTAGATCACTTTCAGCAAAATCTGGCAATTGTCAGCATTTTGGACACCTTTGACTTTCTTGATAATAACGCTTTGAACAAAATAACCTAGATAGGGCAAGTTATACTTTTCTGAATTCAAAGGGGGGGGTGCATTGGTATGGTTTTTAACAAAATGTGATTCAATTGGATATTTGACCCCTGTACAAACTTCAATTCCCCCTTCTTGCTGGAACCATTTAAGTGACATCATGGTTCTCACAGTTTTGAAATTGGCATACTCAAAACCCCTTAGTACAAATTGTCATGTTTCTTTCCAACGGTGTACACACCATCTGCGCCACTACATCCCAAAAATCATTTACTGCCTAGCAGGAAAAAAATGGTTTACTGTTGCCCAGTGCACCCCAGACTACAATCTTACATTTTCCTTTCATACATAATCTTGAAATTTAAAACTTAGAAAAACAAGAAATGTGCTTCCCCAGTCAGTCGCTAGGTAGCTCGATAATGAAGTCATTCGCCCGATTCTGTTTTCATGATCCCGTTCATTGCGAGAGTTTAGTCCAATCTGTTACATGACCAAACAAGTTTACGATCGAGACTCAAACATGGTAATTGAAGTAATTATAGGTAATTATTATGATTTGGTTGAATATTTAATTTGATTTGAATGATCAACTACACCTCATCGTATTTTCCAGAAAAATGACATCCGATATTTTATTCTTGAACCAAAAATGACAATTTTTAAAATGTACCCTTTTTAAAGGAAGTCAGAACATGCCCCCCTTTCCATCTACCCCCTGTTTGTTTTACTTCACATGTAAATTATTTTGCTACTTGTATGTTGACATCAAACTGTAAGCTTTCTGTTGGCACTACCTTCATTAGGGTAAATACATTCATTCACATTCAAAATTGTTTACCCAAACTCTATAAAACATTCAAAAATTTTCGATTACACTACGTCTCTTCATATACATTTGCACAGTGTCCAATATGACTCGCCCGCGGTCAATGCACACAATTGCGCGCGTTTTGAAACAGGTGAAGCTTTGGCATGCTTGATTAGACTTGGTTCACCTGGCCTGCTTTGTGTTAGTCAATAGAAAGCAGTAACACAAGCACAGCCTAGTTAATTTACAATGCGATTTTAATTTTCACGAGACTAGTGAAAGACCCCATCCTTGTTTTAATAAACATATCAACAAAATTAATAAATTGTTTTGAAGATGAAGGATGCGCTTATTTATGTACCGGTCCATAGTAATATATAATGTGTGGTAAGCAAGGTTTGGCACAGTTAAATATTATAAACAATTAAAGATAATATTTTACAATGTGTTGTTAAACGTGTTATTAAAAACTTCTGAAATAGGGTCAGTAGGCTGTTAAAGTTAACAATAAAATGATCTAAATGTAATTAAAAGTTCAAATAACCTGAAGATGAATTTGTGGGTTTAAGAAGGAACTAGTTGTTCGTAATTTTGATTTTTAAAATGTTGTTCAAAATGTATGAATATTCAAAGTCCTGCTATGCTTGGAAGCGCCAGTGACCAGTCATGCATAATTGCAAACACAGAGAACCGATTTCTGCATAGCTAGGGACTGACTTCCCTTGTTTTTTTTCCTTGGATATTATCTTATGAAATTTAAACTGGAAAAATGCAGAAATTTGCATTTTTTAGGTCAATCAAATAAAATACCAGCTTAAAATTACAACAGAACAATAAAGTTGTGTAACAACCTGCAAGGTGGTAGTAGAACTGTCGAGTAATAAAAGCATACAGGTTTATGTTATGGATTGTTAAATTTTATAGTGCTATGTACGTGTGGTTATTCATTTTTTGGTAAGAAATGTTGATGCTGTAATCCCTAGGTATAGTCAGGTAGAACCTTCATGTGACCGTACAGTTGAGTATATATGCAATTTTTTTGCTGAAAATTATAGATTAGGGTGTGTAGAATAAGAATCTGCCGGGTGCCACCTGGGCAACTTTGGGCATTTTGAGAAATCCAAGATGGCGTTGCCATTAATGATAATCATATATTCAACCCTATATTATCAAACTATGGAGTTACTAGATGTACTATATGATCCAATGAACAAGTGTATGGCACTTGTAACATTAAGTCATACTTCAAATTCAAAATGGAAGCCAAATCCAACAATTTTAAAATATACCCTATTACAGCAAATACCTGCGATAAAAATAGACGACCTACTTATGGTTATGTTATTAAACACAATAAATATATTTCTGATACTTTTAAAATTGTAACATGGCGTCAATCAATATGGCAGCCAAAAACGTGAACATCTTCAAAAAATACTTGACAAATTATTATAGTATTACAGCCGTCAAATCGAAATTAATGTGCCAATGACATTAGAAATGTACCTTTGATCCTTACCAATGTACAACATACATTTCAATTTGTTTTAAATGCGCCAAAATCGAAATAAAACCAATATGGTGCAAAGTTTTCAAAATACCATAGGAATTACATTTTTTCACATATATTGCACTCAATTTATAATTTGACACATTTTTATTCATCGGGATTACCTGGTCTCACTTGGTTATGATCATAGGTACATTTCTAATTGTTCAGTTTTTTCATCATTTACCATAATTTATACTTACGGTAAATTTTAGAATTTGTTTTCCAAGTTGTTTTTGAAGATTTCACCGGTTTTGGCTGCCATATTGATTGACTTAATGTTACAACTTTAAAAAAGTATCTAGATACATATTTTTTGTAGCTACCAACATAATCTCAGTCTTAATTTTATTTTTTTATCGCAGGTATTTGCTGTTACAGCCATTTTAAATTGATTAGATTTGGCTTCCCATTTTGAATATTGAAGTATGACTTAATGCACTTGTCAATTTCAATCCCGGCCCGGGGGTCCCGCGAACTAACGGTGGTATATGCTGGGACATAGCCGGGCATGTTAAAAAAAATATTGCCCCGCAAGCCCTGGATGTTAGAGCCGGGTTTCGCCGGTAATTACTTAGCTTGTCCTTGTCCGCCCTGGCCGTAACAATCTTGGATGATAGCTGGGACTTAAGCGGGGAGGTACAAAAAATTTTCCTCCTTTCACGGCAGGACCCGCCGGGACATAAACGGGACTTTTTTAAAACGCATGTGTCACACCTTATAAAACCAGGCTATCGCAGTGACAGTAACGCCCGTCAAAAATCTGTTATATATCACCGATTTTTATATAGCTACTATTGCAGTCCGATCTCTTCCATGTTCGTGAAGGCAGCCGCAGAATAATACAAGTAGCCCACACGCACGTCGTCGCACGTGAGACATCAACTACTCCAGATCATATTTTCAACGTAAAATCGCCAGAAAAAAAACAAAGCAAAAATAACAGGAAAATTTAAAAAATTAAACAACTAAATCACAAGAAATTTACTAGAAGTTTGGATTCATTTAATTCATAAAATCACCTAGGTAGTGGAAAGCGTATTTGATATTTCTTGGTAACCAGGAATTGACTTTCATTTCATGGATTTTGTTTTAATAACAACACTACTAACCACAAGGTAGTGTTTTCTTCAAACATTAACTTCCGATGTTGTGAAATTTCGGCCTTCTCGTTCTGACACTCGGGCGATCCAAAATGTAGTAATGACTTTTTTATCATAGCTAGACCTGTTGTCCCATAGGCCTGGACCAAGCTGGGATTGTACAGAGTTTTAAAGCAGTCCCCCCCCCACTGGCCGAGGAATATACGGGGATTGTCACACCGAAGCCCGGCTAGTAGGGGCCGGGACATAGCGGGGGATGTACAAAAAATATAAGCCCGGCTACCCGGGATTTTATGCTACTTTAGCGGGGACAAAGGCGGGGGTGTCACGAGTGCAAAATGTACATTCCCGGCGAAGTCCCCGCTAGTCCCGGGACCCCCAGGGCCGGGATTGAAATTGACAAGTGCATTAATGTTACAAGTGCCATACACTTGTTCATTGGATCCTATAGTATAGCTAGTAACTCCATAGTTTGATAATATAGGGTTGAATATATAATTATCATTTATGGCGACGCCATCTTGGATTTCTCAAAATGCCCAAGGATGCCCAGGTGGCACCCGGCAGATTCTTATTCTACACACCCTAATCTATCATTTTCAGCAAAAACATTGTGTATATACTCAACTTTACGGTCAGGGCATAATTTGGACCATATCCACCCGACTAGTAGGGAATTTTGGTGACTAAATCACACAGGAGATATTTTCTTGTTTTAGCTTAAATTTGAACCTGTTGCTAAAATATGAAAGAGTGTATTGAAAGTGTATCTTCCACTGAATACAAAAAATATTTATCCAGCCTGCACCTGAAATAATGTGGTCAAAGTTTAATTACATTTTGCATAATTAAGATTCCTAATAGTATTATTGTTTTTTGTACAGTAAGGATATCTGATCCAGATGAAAGTGGGAGGTGACCTTTGCAGCCTTTTTGTTTTTGCATTGACAAAGCATGTCAATGCATGATTAATCTATACTGCTAAAAAATGCCAGATCTGTCGGTCTGTCTTTCTGGCTATGCATTTCATTATACTTTGACATATGGGGCTGATATTTGGCATAAAGTAGGGAGGACAGTCTGATGTTTTAGCAAAGTTTTAGAGAGAGTGACCCAAAGGTCATCTAGAAGTCAATTTGTGTAGAAATGCCCTATGACACCAAATTCTGTCAAAAGGACCACTGACCAGAGCACAGAACAAATCTGAGGGCAAATACACAAGACTTGTAGTTGTGGTCGGGCGATCTTACATATCAACAAAATAACGAGGCAGCATGGTTTTCTTCTTTTAGAACAAATGCACCAACCTTTCCTTGCCACCGGTTCTTCCTCAACTGAATTCTTCTTTTTAAAAACAACGAAAAGTACCAGCCAATCACAGCGCATCGCCAATCACAAGCCTGTCTCCCAAACTCAGAGATTGCATTTGTATAATTTTTTAAGTAAGTGATGTTTGTGATTGGTTGACAAATTAAGCTTCAAGGGTTTTTCCCTTGTGTTGTAAAATTCCATAGAATAAGCAGAGTATAGTTGGCCATCTTGATCACAAATTATTAGTTTCTTTGCACTGCTTCATCACATCCCCCAGCTAAAAGACACTGTTTGATAAGTTCCAAACTTTTGTCAAATGTACACCTTTGTTTGTACAAAAATCAAGCACAATTTTTGCTACCTAGGTTATTAAATTGTGCATAATAACCTTGATTGTGAAATTCTTTTTACACAAATATTACAAAATTTTATCTTGTTTTTCTTTTGGAGCTTGTTGATAAAATGATATTATGTTGAATACCAAACAAAATCAAAGTTCACACACAGGGGTAAGGTCAGAGGTCAACTAGAGGTCAATTTACATAGAAAAGCCATACCTGGGGGGGTACTCGACCCAAAATTGGGTACGGGTGTGCATCCACCGGGTAAAAAAAAAATCGACCCATGTTTATAGTGACCAAATTGTACAAAAATATGACCCATTTATATAGTTGGTTCCGAAATTTCGACCCATTTATATAGTTGGCTTTGAAATTTCGCACCATTTTCATAGTAATCTTAGCAAAATCGGCCCATTTTTATAGTAACTTTTCCAAAAATCAACCATTTTCATTGTGATTTTAGCGAAAATCAGAAAAATTTACCCATTTTCATAGTAAAATGCGACCAAAATTGAAAAATTGACCCATTTATATAGTAGCAATGACCTCAAAAAGTGACCCACCTTTATAGTAGCCTGGTGGGAAAAATGACCCATTGTTATAGTAAGGCATGAAAATGTGACCCATATCGGCACGTATGTACCTACCCTTTTCCACTGAGTACCCCCCCCCCCCCCCCCGATGCCATAGAAAACACCCATTTGGTTCCAAAAGGACGCTGACTGAGCACAAAAACAATCAGAGTAAAAGGCCTGTAAGGTATCCAGCTGGCAAGAAAAGTAGGTAATCAGATTCTCCTATTCTTGCTTTAAACCTTATAAAGTCCAAACAACTGACCTTTCCACCCATGGAAATAGCTACTGCCACACATAATTATATGAAGATGATATTTTTTTCAGCAATGAATTTCATTTGCTCTAATCTTGTCTAAATTCCATTTGGTCTAAACCCATTTGGTCTTATATACATTTGATCTAATGTCTATCTGGTTCAAATCACTGTTCTAATGTCATGTGGTGTAATACCATTTGGATGTTACACCAAATGATTGGAGAAAGTATTAGACCAGAGGAATTAGGACCAAAGCATGGTACTCGACGAAATGGATATTAGACAAGATACTTGTTTAATAGTCAAACTGTCTATTTTCTGTTGATTCTTTTTGAACATGGTATAACTTACAGTAAGAAATTGCGGTATAAACTTTAATTGTCATTGTAAGCTTCACAAATTGCCCAATTGCAGGTTTGACAACAATGTGATTATCATGAGTATAAAATGATTGTTTATCCCAGTTTATCAGGTATTGCTGGGTGTAATTTTGTACTTATCCTTTGCGTTAAACCAGGGGCGGATCAGGAATTTCAATAGGGGGGGCGCCCGTCACGTCACTATTCGCTTTGCAAAATTTTCCGGCTCAGTTCGCTCGCCAGGTAGACCCAATTTTATTTTCACTCGGTTCTAAATTATGAGAGCAGGGGGGGGGGGGGGGGGTGGGGGTGTTGGGGGGGGGCTAGGGAGTGAACGCCTATAGTTAAATTTTTTTCAAGCACAGAGCACAACAGACCACAAGAAAGAAGAGTTACCCCCTGCTCTTCAGGAAATTTAAAACAGAATGAAAACAAATTTGGTTTCTACCCGGCGAGTGCAGCGAGCCGGGGGGGGGGGGGGGGGGGGTTAGGGAAAGTGGCAACGCCTATAGTTTACAATTTTTTTCAAGCACCAGAGCAACAAAAAAGCACACAACAAGACGATACCCACCGCTCTTCAGATTTTCAAAACAGAATTGAAAAAATTTGTCTACCCGGCGAGTGCAGCGAGCCGGAAAAATTTACAAATTGTGTGGCCAGGGCGCCACAAAAGGTCATTTTCTGGCGCCAGCGTCCCTGTGCGGCAAAAGCATTTTTCTAAATATACAAGTGCGACCGGCGCCCTTTGGTTTGCAAAAAATAGGGGGGGCGCAGCGCCGGGGTGACGCCCCCCCCCCCCCCCCCCCTAAATCCGCTATGCTTTAAACTATTTCCTTAGAAAGGAAATCTTTTTTATGGTCACTAATGAGTGCCTTTAATGAAGTTATTATGATAAAATTGTAGTTATTAATGGAAGCAGGTTTTACTTAAAGGTGATCCTCATTGCCAGGCGGCATAATTTAAGCTATACTACCAATGGAAAGATTATTTTTCGAGATTTTATATGTAACAGGTCATGTATATTATGATACTCCCCGATTTGTTACAAGAGCCAAAAATGAAAATCGTCTTTCAAACAACACCACTTCAGCGAAAGTAATATTATTGACTTGGGCTCTGTGAGGTGGTGACGTCACCAATTGTGTAATCGTCTATGCAAGTAAACAAATCCCATTCACTTGTGGGGGGGCGGGTCGCTCGCTTCATGCCATTTCGAAGGACTTACAATTGGTTCTCAAATTTGCTTCAACAAATTCATAAATTATGAGCAATCAGTACATCTGTTGAAGTATCTTGTAGATTTGATGGCTCTATACCACAGAGAAGGCGGTTCAGTCGGCATTTTATACATAATGAATTCATTGCTTCACAGTATTGCTGAATTTGTTTATGGTTAACCAAAATTGTCGCTAGTTAAAAGTAATTACCGCCATTACGCTCGATGAGCCAAGACCTTACCGGAAACCAATAGCAAAGCCAACCAGGATTATTAAAAAAAGGTTAAATAACCATAATTGAGGGACTGTTTCCCAGTCTGAGAAAAGTAGATAAGTATTTTCTGTTAACTCCCCCTGATAGCGCCCATTACCTCATGCAATTCATCGGTTAGCATAAGAGGGTGTAACGTACACTACAATGGAAGGCCGTGTCTTTACGCATGCGGTAGTTTTACCAACCCATGCTCCCAGAGGAGGCAGGTTCCCTCACTAACCTCAAAGGGCAGTATTTATTTTTCATCTCCAGAGCAGAGTGGTGGGGGGGGGTTCAAAATTCAACTTTCGGTGAAACAAAGACGGGCCTTCGAGCTCTGCTCACTACTCACGATTCATCGTAAGCGATGAGAATTCAAGCGATTTTTTCACATTTCTTGCACACTTATGAAGCCGGGAATTATAATTACCAATCTACAGAGATCAAGGAACCTAGTCAACCAACATTTATACTCCATGGGATCAAAGAGAGAAAGATGCTTGCATAAGGACATTGGTTACGCATATCGGCGAAGTAACTGATTTCTGCGCATTTAATATTGTCTAATTATACCTTTCAATACTCTGGGTTATGTCAAGTGCAAAAGTTGCACATTTGATTGAAAATGAATAAAATGTCATCACAATTTCTTTTCCTAAATATCAGTGACCAGTAGATATACATCATGCAGCATTGACTCGAGCAAATAATAACACTGTTGATATCCAGTAAATCCGCTCGGTATGCAAAGGATAAAGCACTACAAATTACTTTTCAACTGTATTGGAAATAACAATGGCTCTGTACTTCCAGATAAAAAGGATTTCAGGTGCTCATCACCAGATTAAGATTGAGCTATTTTTTTCATGACGCAAAGCAAAAGATACTCGTCCTCTTCACGAATAAATAAATCTTAGGCTTCTACTGTGCGTTCAATAAACTTTGACCATATATTTCATCATTTTTCCGAAAAGGAAACAAAGATGAACAAAAAATCATGAAAGAAAGTTGTTTGACAGACTGTGACCTAACATCTTTGTGCAGAAACAAAACTAGCTTACAGTAACTTGTCACGTAACCCCATTTCTTTTGAATTTACCGTGTTGTTAGCATAGGTCGCTAGACCCCCTTTTATATTTTTCTAAATACCTTGTGGTAAATTGAATAGAAATGCGGTCCCGCAATAAGTTGTGGATCTTGGTTCTGCACAAAAATGTTAGGTCACAGCTTACCAAGCAACATATCCACTGTGAGTTTTGTTAACATTAAGTTTCTTTTTTCAATAAATGATGAAATATACAGTCAAAATTCTTGAACTCACAGTAGAACCTCAAAGTTTATTTTTATCGCGAACGAGGCCAGCTCAATCCAAACTGGATAGACGTTTCATATAGAAGTCCCAAGTATACAAAAGAGTTGCCATTGATTCCGTCATGCGCTACTGCACAACATCATACAGTGCACAACGGAATCAAAGACAATGCTTCATTTGCGTACTTGAGACTTCTATGTGAAACGTCTACCCAAAACTGGGCGGGGATAACCAGTCTATAACACCTGACATCTATCCAACTGCATGGACAGTAACAAAGGCTCTGCAGTTCCAACTAAACAAAGGAGAATCTGAAGTCATTTGTCCGCTGAATACCAGGTGGATTTGGGCTATTTCACGTTAAGCATGCACTTTAGCAACTACCACTATTATCAGATCTAGTTGCTTAAATTGGGGAAATAACAGTGTGTTATTCATTTTATATGATAAATGTCTTGGAGAGCAAGCTACAGGAGCATTTTTACGGAATTCTATTTGTTCTTTCTAATTAAATTTTGGCTAAAATGTGCACTTTAACACATTTTTGGAGTCTCATTTTAGATTTTGAAGGTATTGCACCTAAAATCCTTAACATATGGTATACCATCTGTGGTATTTTTTTTTATTAGTGGTAAAATATAGAATGTGTGTGACAGTATAAAAGTTAAATGAGGAAAATTGATGTAAAAATGACAAAGTTATGAAAATTATTGTAAAATCTGTATTTCGCGTTAAAAGAAAAATGTAATGTCCTCTCCACAACAAGGCTTCATTTGTATTTTAAAGGTGCGTGTTCCGATTGTCTTTGGGACCCCCCTGATTTACCCGGAAGTAGTATCGATTTTGATATCAGATGAAAGGCCGTATTTTTCTCATTGTCGTCCTGAAATTTGAGCCCTCGAATCCATTTCATTCCCAAGATATAAACAAAAAAACGCCGTTTTAGTGGTTAACCACTTTTAATAGCACAGTATTGAATAGGGCTTTGCAACATACATTATTGCGTCTACCATAAAAACCGCAAGTGTGTTTCCCTCGGTATTTGATGGGGTGTTTGTGCAAGGGCCAGGCTCTAATATCACGTAGGGAACACAATACACATAATCGGAACAACCCCCTTTATAAATTCAAAAATATCTTCTTAAACTTTGTCTATAACCACTTGTATGTGACCTAATGTGATGACCAAATGACACATAGTTGAGTGGGTATGCCAGAAATATAACAAAGGGTCGTTTCCCCATCGATCCGTTGGTTCGTTAAAAGCGTGTCCTCTCCAGAACATGTGCTAATAGGGCAAGGCAATTGTTGAACCAAGAATGACGGAGAGCATTTACATTTAATCCTACAAAAGAAGCATTACTTCTCCTAACAGATTAGAACCTAAATTGCTGTTGGTCATTGCTTTGGGAAGTCTAAACTTATGATTTTGGCATCTTGTTTAATGGCACGTCCTCTCCAGAAACAATACATGGGATTTTGTTAAAATCCAAAGAGTTACAAGTATTAAAGTTAGCAGCACCTATATTTATGTGATTTATAAGTAATAATTTATGGTGCATATTATGTTAGAAACCACAAGTGTCTAGGTTTTTTGTAATTCTTGAAAAAAATTAAGTACTTCTCTCTAACGCAAATGTTCCAAAATACGGGATGTGTCCCGGCTAACATTGTAAAAATGGCCATTTTGGACGCCTTAAAATGTGCTGCAGCAGTGTCCAGTGACCTGCACAGCCAAACAACAGACAAGATAATCCTAGTTACCAGATAAAAGATTGTCTTTTTTAAGTTGGTATGATGATCTTAAAGCTAAAATGTCCTCGCAGAAACAAATTAAAAATGGTCGTTTCTTGGCTCAAATTCCATGGATTTTTAAAACAACAGGATTTTTATTAGCTTGATGTACACTTTTACTCTACAATGGGAATGATGAAGCTGATGATATATTTGCATAGTGTCATGAATGTAATGTGATGATGATGAAACGTGAGATTTCCACAATACCCTCGCAAATGTTTAGTATTTTTTGGATTTGAAACAGCTATAAATATTTTTAAATTTGTAAAATGACCACAGCAAAGTACACAAAGTGTGTAGAATGTCCAGTGACCACCCAGGCAAACAATCGAAAAGGATTCACCTAAAGGTTACAAAATGGCCTTTCCAAAGATGCGTAAGATGATTGTTAAAAAACAAATGTCCTCTACTGAATAGTTAGGTCCTTTCTCCGCCTCAAGTTCACAGTTTGTGTTTATAACAACAAATTATCTTGATGTAAAACTTTACTAAACATTGGGAGGCAAATGATGTTGTTAATGATATTAAACCTGCACATATAACTGCATTAATAACGCATAGCTCTAAAAAATGTATGTGTACAAACAGTGAGATTACGAGAATTTACCTTGCAAAATGTTTCAGCATTACTATTTGGATCACCGGCTAACACATTTTAAAAAATGTAAAAGACCAAATTAAAGACTCACAAAGTGATCAACATGGTCCAGTGATCCAGCACACCAAAATAATAAATTGGTATAACCCTTAGAACAAAAAGATTGCATTTTGAAGATGTCTATGGTGATTGTTAAATAAAATGTCCTCTCCAGACAGGCAGCTTTTCATCTAATCAGTGATATTTTTAGTGATGTACTGAAAATGCCATTGCTCAATATTTGGAACTTACTGGGACACATCCTCCATTTTTCAATTCACGGAGTGTGTAAATCAGACAGAGATGAAGTTTTGACCTGTGCGACTCAAAGTGCCCTCTTCTTAGTGTGAACGAGCCCATTTACTTGTAATAATGCAATTATTTGCTGAGTCAATGTAGCATAGGTGTAGTCCCTTGATCACTGATATTCAGAAAAGAATTGATGAGATGGCATTTTATTCACGTTCATGAAAATGTGCAACCTTTACACTTGCCATCACCAATAAATGGTAATTATAAAATTTATTTATTTTTTTTTTTTTTTTTTTTTTTTTTTTAAAATTCTCAAAGTAATCAAACATGAACCAATTTTTCCTTGATCCCATGGCCAAATTAAGCTATATTGGCAAAATTCAAACAGAAAAGAGGAGAGATTTGGGGCTTCCTTTACACTGGAAGTGAATGTGCAACAAAGGGACTTGTGCAATCGCCTAAGTCACACGAACATTTGCCAAGGACAGAGAAGGAAGGGAGGAAAGCTTAAAGCGTATTTTTGGGGCGCAAAATCGCAACGAAATAGTAGGGTCTAGTTTTTGGGCTTATAGTGGCTATATTTATACGATATTTTTTGGAAAAAGATCAGATACTTTTTGGCATCTTGAAGTTATAAGCTTTCCATTGGTATATAAGCTTAATATATGCCGTCCGAGCAAGAGCCATTAAAGGTTACAAGGACCACTTCTTTAAAAGAAATTGGTACTTAAACTTGTTTATGATGCAGTTCTACCTTATCATTAACACTTTGATCTCAGAATTGAAGAAAAAAAAATTACAATCGGATTTGTATTTATGGCCAACGGATTTTTGTTTATAACCAAAAATCCAGAAATTTCCGGACAGTTGGACGGAAAAGTTATATCTCTGTATTATGCCTGCCACAGAGTGAGTAATATAACACCCTGAAGACTGATGAAAATGAGGCACGCCAAGATCATTGACCTTGACCCTACCTTTTATTGGTCCCATGTGACGATGGCCAAGGTGTGACCCTGCCTTACAGGTCATGACCCCTGCTTGAAGTGATCTTTCCTCATATGAACTGGAAGCAGAGCCTAAATACGGTGGCCTCAAAATAGTTTCCACGCACCACTTTATATATGAAAAATCGCTAGAAGCAGTCAAGTGGTTAAATACCCTGTGTACTTTAATCTGTAAATACAAAACTTTTTACATAAACCATGTATATAATGATGTACAAAATAGTTCAACATGGGTAAATAACACCTTTTGTTTTTAATTTTAAAACTACAAAACTTAATTCATTTTAAACTGTACTTAGTTGATAATGATGGTGCTGCTGATGTTCATTCTTGTTGAATACAGTGTGAGATGAAATAAAAAGCAAACTTCACTTCCAAAAATTTTCTACAAAAATCTTGCTTTTATTACCAAAGGACGTTAACCCATGATTACTTAAAAAAATGATGAAAAATATCAACGTATACAGTTAATAAAAGCATATATACTGTATTGTCTTAAACACCGAAAGAGAATGAAATTTCCAGAGAGAGGAGGGCCCCTAATTTTTGTGGAACCCAAGTTTTTTGCAGATTGGAATGCTTACCAAGTATTAGAATCACACCTGAAGTGATAAGCCGAATACACGTCTTTATGTCTAGTCAGATGATGATTTAGCATTTTCTGATGGTGCACGCCAGGAAATTCAGACGCATGGCGTTATATGGGGACGATTGCAATGGCTGGCAAGTTCACAAAATAAGGTTTGCGTTTTTTTTGGTACTTGTCTGTCAAAACCTTCAAAAACGTTCTCGGTAGTTGAGTGTCTGTAGAGCACATCCAGTGAAATTGAGAGAAAAGTTGTATCAAAAAATCTCCTCCTGTACTTTAAAAGGTGGAACTTCTTTCAAAAGGGGGTTGGTTATTTTTATTTTGATTCAGTTATAATTTTCTATTGTAAACAAGCCAGCGCACCCTCTGTGTTAGGCCTAACACCACAGTGGCTCATGCATAAAAGGAAATGTTTGACAAGCACAGAAATATAATGGCTACATTCTACATGTATAAAAATAAGAAACGGCCATGGGGGCCCGACCAGGTAACCTCATCAAAAGATTATAGTATATTGCACTTTACTCCGTAATATATGTATTAAGTTTAGTACAAAAAAAACGATCTTTTGACGGGATCCAAATTGTGTGATGGCATGTATGGCGTTCATGTTGTCTCTGAAGGTGTGGGTTCGATCCCAAATTCTTGACGCAAAATTTTAATGATTATGAGGAGTTGGGAGATTTGAATGGAAACTTCAGAGTTCAGTGGACTGCGATAGGGTTACCTGGTCGACCCCTAGCCGCTTGGTCAAAAAATAGCATACCGCCAGCTAGCTGGGCTGTTTAACACATTTGGACAAATCGCCGCCAATCTTTTTGTTGCTAATTGGCTAGTCTCATTTTACCCTACATGTATGGAATGATTGTTATATTTTTCACAATGTTGAAAACTTTAGTCCAAAAAGGAGGAAGCTGAAAATGAGTTGTCAAAAAAAAAAAGGGGGATTAAAGGTCCCCAGGAACGGCTTGGAGTAAGACATTCTTATTTCTTACCTTTGACCCGTACCTCAAAACAGTATCCTATCATATCGCAACACAGATTAAACGTGAACCATCTTGAAAGTGTTAATTTCAAGGGATAAATATACCCAACTGAGAGGTCCTTCTCTTTTCGCGAACGCGTATCAAGATGCTGGAGTTGGATTGACCCCGTTAATGACGACAGAGTAACAAGTTTGTAAAACCAAAGCTTCACACGTGGGCGCTAACCGCACGCAAATCCGATACTCTCCTTGTCGGTTTCTTTCTGGGAACTTGAATATAGCTATTCTGTTCTGATTCTCACTTGTCGGTACGGTCACCGCTGGTACAGCCTTCCTGACAATACCGCGCATTATAATCGTAATTTTTAAGGCATCAAAATCAAAAAATTTAATGCATATGGATACAACACGTACGACACATATCACGAGAAGTCAACTGTGTACTTATGCAGGAAACTGGGCCACGCGCACTTCCGTTCCACGATGACGAGCATGACTTCGCGTATCGCGTATTTGTTACTCACTTCTGGGTCACGCTTGCCACGCTATAATCACTTCATTTTGAATTTTCCTTTGAAAGCTGGTCCAAACACTGATATATGCCCAATTTTTTATCAAATATACGGGTCTCAATTACTCTTTCATCAGATTTTACATTGGATACCAATACATACTATATGAATAACCATTTTTTGCTTGTATTATAAGTATGTTTAAAGCATGTCCTGGACCTTTAAAGCAATAATGGCACATTTTTGAAGAGCGCCCCCACTTTTTTTTTTTTAATAAATTGATTTAACAACTAATGGATGAGCATAAGCACATACTTCATGGCGCCTATTTTCCCGCTATTTTCACATTGGAAGGCCTGTTTCCAGCAGCCGTTGAAGTATTACCGGGATCCTGATATAATTATTCTAATCATAAAATTCCTTCGTTTGTGACACACAGACATTTGCCAGCTGACAGGGTGCAGCTATAGTGCTTTACCTTCCTCGAGTCCAGTTGACATCAGGGTATTAAGCAGTGATTGCGCAAGAAAACGTGGGCCGTTAATTGAAGCTCTGGCATATCCACGCACCGCTTATAAAGGCTAAAATACCCACACAAAACATCGTCTGACGTGCGACGTCACTGACTCGATTAAGATAAATGGAGATAGTGCCCTTATGAACTTTCTTGCATACGCAGAACGCCGTACACTTTTGTGCTGTAATCTGTGTAACTTCTGGACATTCCCGTATTACCCTTTGAGGTCTACCACCAGGCGCGTAACCAGAACTGAGCCTCCGGGGGGGCAAACTCTAAGAAGTTTCCTCCCCAGTTTGTGGGTTTCCGGCTCTTTCGCTCGCCGGGTAGACCCATTTTTTTTTCCCCTTTCTCCCTTCTTCTCGTCCCATTTTTTTTAGCTCTCCGTCCCCATTTTAGTGTCGCGGGGGGGCATCTGCCCCCTTCCCCCCGCTGGTTACGCCACTGTCTGACCACCTTTCTTACAGTAATCTCCCATTTGTTGAGTACATGAAGCTAGGGTTGACAATCAGAAAGACTCAACTCAGCACTGAAAGAACTATTAATAAGAATTTTTCTTAGATAATTCTGCCGTTCATAATTAAAAAATTGTTCGTTGTTTATACTAAAGTTTATATAATGTTTGCTTACAGACCTAATGAACTTTATGAGATGTTGACATTTTGATGTATGCCCCCCAATGCTTTTCTTAGTAAGAAAATATTACACATCACATTTCTCATAAAAAAAAAAAAAAAAAAAAAAAGCATTATTACACATAATTAAAGAATTCTTTAATAGTTCTTTCAGTGCTAGTTTATCCTTCTGATTTTCAATCCTCGTTATATACATTATAGAACCTCGAGTAAACCATCAAAAGAGAGTCTTGACATTTGTGGGTATGCACCTTTAAAGCCGACCGTCAGAGAGTGGAGATATTATTTTTTGGGTTAGTATTAAGTAAAAAGAGTCCTCTAGAACTATTTCGATAATCACCTAAATGCTTAAATCCAAATTAAAATGTTTTTGAAAACAAATTTTTGCATATTCATGCATTCAACATTTAGGCACAGTATAACAGTGCTATAGGATACCGTGTATAAGGAAAATTCCGGATCCGGAATTTTATAACAAAAGTTTGTTGACTTTCTATATTAAGGACTTCATTTGAGCTTAGTTATTGAGCTCAGTATTTGATACAGTGACAGTAGTATATGGACCAAGCATTATGTGTATGCAAAAACATTGATTTGTTGAAAATTGAGTGCCCCATCTGGAAGCTCCGGTCAGCTTTAAGGGCAGTGTGACCCTTGAGTTTCCGGTAATCTATTTTGGTTGTAACTTTTGCAAATTTTATTTGTGGTAATGTAAAAGTATACATTTCTAGAAAGACAATTGGACGATGAACCCGATGCGATGAGGGCATCAGATTAATGTAAATTTTTCCGTATTTTGAGAAAAATAAAAAAAACACGATTTTGGCCCCAAACTTTTCAGACCGCATAACAAAAACAATTTGACATTTTCATGATTTCTTATGGTTATTTTTATAAACAATGACAAATTTGGTCTAGGGACGATTTTTAAAAAATAGAGGGCATTAACTTTTCGACATATAATGAAAATGTGTCAAAAAGTGTGATTTTTTATCTTTTCTTTTCCAACATTTGAGTATATTATTGGAGAATATCTTTATTTAGAAATCAAAAATGAAAATTGAGAAAACCGTCCCTAGAGAGACCGATTGCTATCGTCAGGTAAGTTAACCTTACCTTTTACTTGCGGTATTTTTGAGTTATCTTGTCCTAAAATTTTGCCAAATTTGTTGAAAATTGAACATTGAGAAACCATCCTGTTTTTTAGTAAAAAAGTGACTTTCAACGCCATTTCAATCTGTCCCTCTTTCTCAAATAACTTTATCTTTGAACTTCAAAAAGTGAGTATGTTGTGCAAGTGATGAAAAATACATCTTTATGCACTATTGAATCAAAACATATTTTGGTCCCTCTAACTCCAAAATAAGAGAAATGAAATTTATGTGGTCTAAATTAGCTCTTTGTTTACATTTTCAAATATTATTTTTCGTTTTTCCAAGATGCGTTCGCACAGCAAAGTACTTAAACACCGCACGCTTTCATTACGCAACAAATTCACCGCGCGGCGCGATGGTGTCGCCTTGCGCCTGACGGCGTGAAATTCTTACATTCCCGCCGTTTAACCAAGGGTTTTTTTAACTTTGAATGGTCAAATACTGTTTTAAATCGGCAAAAAATACAGCTCGGGATTGTTTGCAGTGGGATACCTTTGTGGGTAACTATAGAACACAGTTGATGTTTAAAATGGTGCAAAATCAGAAATTTCTGTCAAAACAAAAGCTCCAGGGTTGACACTGCCCTTACTTTCAGAGTAAAAAGTGGAAGTTCATCTATAATCGCGCACAATTCCCTTTTCTGAAATAGGCCGTCTGCATACCGCGCCTTCTACCATGTCTCTGATTTGCTAATTCCATCATCTAATTACCCTACGAATATTATACCCATCAAATCAGATTGTAGGGCCTCCCGGGGGTAAAATACAGTAGATAATGGCGGGGGGGGGAGAAAGAAAGGTTGTCAACTTTTCATAAAAGAACAACTGCTAGATTCTTGAATATGTTCATCAGGATTTCTGAAGACATTAGAAGCTGCTATGAAGATTCTCAATCTGTGATTCACAAATCGGCGTCACAGATCACCAGTATTCAAATCATTCATTGACGGGACAACACTTACGTCATCGGCAGGAAGAGTGATCGGTATAGACGTTGGATCAAGGAATCAACAGCCATTAGAAAGAAAGGAACCACTATGAACACGATGAGGGGCAATATAATTTTAGGTCACGTGTTTGACAATCTTCGAATCCAATCTGGCAACCTTGTAATACTAAACTAATACAACGGCAACAGATATTAACAGAAGATCTTCACCCAACCTTAGTGTTGAGAAAGTCAACTACTAGTTTACGAAACGTCCACAGTAAGTAATTTTGGACTACTTAAGATGAAACCTTGCAATATAACTGCTAGGATTGAGTTTGTGCAAATTAACATTTGCTCAGGATGACCAATGTACATAAGATAGCAGTTTCTTACAAAGCTTGATTTTGAGGTAGGTCCTTGTAAATTATGTCAATCCGGCACTTTCTGTGAAGAAATTCCCGCAATGAAAGACTGGGAAGTTATAGGTTTTATTCTATTTAGGCACAAGCTCAACAAATGCCTTCACAGCAATGGCATTGGGCGCCTTTGGCAGGTTAGGGTTATAGTGTGCCTCTCGGCACTGCACTCAACATCCCAATGTTTCATCCGTATTCCAAGCAATTGCATCAGACCTAGACTAATACATTCATATTGCCTTGATCTAGAAACTACATACCTAAGACTCTATATTCTTATTATCGATGAGATGATTTCATGCAGTATGATCAATCTCTTGTCGAGTTAAGTATCCTGATATTATTTAGGATCACCGGCTCACTGTTAGGATAGGATTTAAAGAGTGGTACTATATAAAGTGAGAATGTGTGAAGATGGCACAAAGTGAGAATAGATTAAATGCATGATGAGGCAGTGGAATATGCCATTCATTGTACATTGGCACTATTACACCATACTGGTCCAATAATAGCCCGTTTGTCAAAACGCACAATCACACTCGTCATCCATGGCTGATATTAAGCCTCATCAAATTTTTCAAATTTCAGGCTTTTGTCATGATGGTTGGCATATGCATATGCTGTAAAATTTGCCTCTAAATAAAGGGTAACAGAGTAGCGCAAGTGTGACTCAAGGTGCCTTTGGGAAAGCAAACCTAAGCTGGTAGAAGCGACATTAAAGTAGTGGACAATGTGACCCCCTAAGTCACAAAGATCCATGGCTGTTAACCTATGCTAAAATGTCTGCCATCAGGTGACATATCAGGTCTTGCAGTTTAAAGGAACCAATGGCTCTCACTTGTCATTGTTGGTCTGAAGTTGCCTTTCCTCATTGTGGGCCTAGAAAATGGCTCTTCTATTCTCACATGAAAAAGGGCAACTGATGATCTACAACTGCTAAAACAGCTCACCTTCAAAAATCAAAAAATGGTCACATTCCTCACCACTGATTAAATCCACAGGACATTTCTGTTAAAATAGGAGTTCTGGCTGTTTCTTCCGGCGCGTTTCATCAATCTTGAATACCTGTCATGATGTATCCACTGGTCTCAAAATTGATACCCGTTGAAACACCACAACTATTTTTGTTAAGTGCTGCCTTTAATCTTGTTGACTGCCTAATAGGTTGGTGCACATACTCACTAAAAATGAATGGAGGAGCCACAAATTTTGTTCAGTGTAGTTGTGTCCTCACTGCACATCAAGGGAATTCATTTGTAGGGGGTGGTGCAGCAGGTTGTGGTGGGGTGGTGCTGGTATATGTGTTGATAGTACTTGGTTTCTGTCCCTTTTTGTGAGTCCCTGGCATCCATTGAGTTGATATCCCGATAAGTGCTCTCATTGATCCATGATCTGTCTCAGTTGCTTTTTTTTTTTGCTCGCACCGCTGGAAAAAAACATACAGAGGCTAGTTTTTTAATTACAATTCACCTAAATAAAATAAAGGTTGTTTTCCTGTTTAATTCAGGTTGGCTTTATGCCAGCAAAAACTGCTTTGCCCGAATGGTGAACCCCTGGTAAGAATTTTCAGTCTGTTTTTCAGCTTTCCCCTCTAAGGTTATTCATGAGTAATGTATGGTACTAGATCAACTAGTACATTAGCATTGTAAATTAAAACCATGAAGTTGTGTTTACTGTATTTCATTACTTTTGTTCTTTAAAATTTTATTCTGACTTCTACAGAGCAATATAAAATCAACAATTACAAAATTGAGTTTGTGCCATTTTCTTGGAATTTTCTGTTTTTAAAATTTTAACTCTTTTAATCTTTGCTAGTTTCTGTTAAAAATGAATTAAACACAGGCACATAAAGTGCAAAACCCTCATTACCCATCAATGAGATCTCGTCTTTCATTATTGATGCCCTGTAATCGTCGTGGAACCTGGTATGCATCTCCTTTAGGTTTAGCCGGTGCATCTTTCCATGGTATCAATCCTGTATATCGAAGTAAGATTGTGTAGAAGTTAAAATCACACTACAATTCTTCTCATACTGTACTTGCTGATTATAGTTATCACAAGATGGCAACCAAAATTAATAGATGAAGAGGAGATATGCAATAACTAATTGCTTGGCTAACTGATACAAACTGACTCATATGATGGAATGTGAAATTTTGGAGTTTTTGCCTGAGGAGGTGGTATTAGTATTTAACGAACCATCAACACATCGTGTATTTTAGTGTAACAAGAGACTCTATTTTCAATTACTTGTATTATGATATACATTTTAGGGAAGAAAGCCAGTTTTAGAAGGAGGAAAATCAGTGTACCCGGATTAAAACACCGAGGCAGACAGAGTATGGCTGGAAACCAAACGGCAACATGAAATCGCAAAAGCCCGACCGCAGGGTCGAACCTGGGACACAGTGGTGCGAAGCGAGGGAAGACCCACTGTGTTAACCCGACCCCCTGGGAAGTTTTGTTGAGAGCAGACATGGGGATGTTGTGTTCTGTGGATCACGTATGGTCATTGTTGTGTAATGTTCGTCCAAAAAAACCCCCAAATTGCGATGACCATGACAAGACAAATTTGAGGATAAAAATCCTCAAAAAGTATTGCGATGTCTTTAACTTGACGCATGGGTTGGTTTACAGTGAGGGAAGGGTGTGCACTGTTGATCTCACTCTCTACGTCCGGTCACTCAATAGGCCAGTCAAAATAGAATGAATCTGCCTTAACCAACACTAATTGCAACAGAATCAATTCAACAGAATTGTATTGAGAATACCTTTAAAAACAACATATCAAAAAGTCTACTAAAACAAAGGAGTGGAACATTATTTTTAAGGGGGTGGTAGTTTATTAACAGGGGTCCAAAATAGAAAAGTATCAAAACGCGTCGAAAAGTATGCCAACGTGTTCGTTACTTTTCCAGGATTAAAACTAGAATTTTTTCGGTTCTCGGCTTTCGCTCCGCTATATTCAAAGAATATAAGCGTGGGCGCCCATTACCTTTGACCCTGTCACTTGACCTTTGATCTCATCAACATATGATGGTCGCATGGTGCCACCTATGACAAAAGTTTGGTTTTCCAATTGAACTTCCAAGTTTTCAATTTAAATCATTTTACATTTTTATCCATTTTTCACTTGGACCTAACATGACCTTTGACCTTTCAACTGACCTTTGACCTGTCAACATGACCTTTTTGACCTTTCAACATGACCTTTGACCTATCAACATATGAGGATCCCATAGTGCACCTAAGACAACGTTTTGGTTCGAATTGAATTAAACTTTCAATTTAGGTCAATTTAAAAAAAAATTACATTTGTTACACACATCCACACACAGTAAAAACAACACACACCTCCACCCCCCACAAACACACACCACATACACCCCCACATACACACATACATACACACGCACAACGATTGCTAAGTTGTCCTATATCTGGCGGCCCCCACAGGTATAGTTTGCCCATATCTGCAGGTTGTAGTTCAATAATTTATGAGTCAAAATAGTTCAAGGTCCACCAGGGGTACATTTCAGATTTATCCATTCATTATAAATGGTGTCACACATTGTTCGTCTAATTGGTACAGAACCCGAAAATATACTTGGTTGCACCATCTATAACAGTCCGTTGGCAATAATTGGAAACAAATGTTACTGGGGGCTACAGGTCTATGGGAGGCACTAGTCATAGCTCTGTAATTTGTATATAGAAAGTTCAAACAAAAAGCTATTTACATTACTTATCTAGTGGGACAAATTTAAACAGTTTACAGCCAGTCCGCTCAAAATCGGACCATTCTATGAATTTTACCCCAGGATGAACCTGAACTTTATGAGCTTATGTACTAAAACTATAATGTGGTAGATAGGGCAAACTATACCTTTCTTTTAAACCTTAGGAGTAGCCAATAAATTGTACATCATTTAAATTCATTCGAACAATCTAATTTTTTATCCCCTGTGTACAAACATTGCCCCCTATTTCGAGCATGTTCCACTAGGTTGATTTTGGTAATTGTTAATATATTATTTTTTGAGTATTTCAGAGTATATTAACACCAAAATGTGTTTTTCGTTGCAATTTGTGTGGGGTTAAATCATACAATTATTTTGGGTTTGTGGGGGGTTTGTGATCTACATGCTCACTCTGGAACAACCCAATCCAGCCCACCACTATTACACTCCCAGAGCATCGGCTCGGTCAAGCTCGGCCACAGCGCCTCCAATTCCGATCCGCATCGCTAATTGGCCGGCTATTCTTAGACAGCGCACGTCATGAGACTCCCCAGCATCCAAACACTGTATTAAGGCTTGAACAGGAATGAAAAAAAAAAAACTTTTCGCGGTACCCTGGATATCCCACGAAATCGACGAATCAGGTGGCCAATCTGATGTTAGAAACGAGTTCCTCAAAAAACCACCCCTTAGCTCACTAGTTTTTGAGTGCCTGGAGTATGGCATGAATTGCCATCATCAATTGATAATTGAGCCAACTGATAAGAAAAATCTTGTAGGATCGTAGTTTTCATGTTTTTTCATCTTTTTCAAAAATAAACCTATATTATTAACTAGTCCCCTAACTAGACCATGTAGTTAAGACTATGTTGGTTCTTAAATCCGTTACGATAGGCCAAGTATTTTTGCGCAATATCATGTACCCCCGCAATGTACAAAAAATCGGAATCGCGTACTGACACTGTGTGTATTGGAGTTTTCCCACGCTCATCCATTATGATTGGTTGATACCTCCCCAAGCGCAGTGAAGATTTGCCAGGCCTCAGTGCTCAATTACCTTTGACCGTGATTCAACAATGACCGGTGCTGTGTGCCAATACGACACGTAAATGGTGGGTGAGCCCACCTCCATGTGGTATTGGTAAGAGTGGTATATTAGGCTGTGGGCTGGAAGGTACTGCTGAGAGTTGGTGAGTTCTGAATATACAAATTTGGATGGTATGATGTCTAGAGCTCGTCTACCGCCCTACCGGTCGTGCAGGTGCAGAATAAAAGTATGACATAATGGAGTATAATGGCATATTTGGTTTTGAAAGCAAGTATAGGCCAGGGCGGATATAGAATAAGGATGCAGGCAGTAGAGAGATTATGAGGATATTGAGATATTTAAAATCTAAATTCAAAATACGATCCACAATGGTATACAGCTATGACAGATATTAGTTCGATCAGGATGATGTCTAGTTCATCACGCTGCAAAATGGCTAAACAAAATCACATAAGTATCGAAAAGGATCGAATGTATGAAATTTAACTTCATGAAAATAATTATCATTTGGCAAATAACATGCGGGGTTGATTATGAGGGGGACACACCAGCACCACCCCGCTCATGTTGCAGAGCACAGGGTGCAGTTCCGACTTTTTGGGGCACCAGCCGCCGTAGCGGCGAGGAGCGCGTTCGTTGCTGGATCATGAACTGTATGTTTTTCTGTAGTACTTTGTTTTGTGTTGTTTAGTGTTAGTTATTAGTT